>CM035802.1:23077192-23247192 GCA_020466265.1 Siphamia tubifer | reverse complement strand
CTAAAAAAAAAAAAGGAAGGAAACACACAGACGGACAAATAAATGATCAGATTCACCTTTAGATCAAACAGAATCCAACCACAGGAAAGAAAAGAGCAAAATACAACACGGCTGCTTCAACCTGCTGATACTCAATAATGTGAGTTTACAACAACACGACTCAAAGATAAAGGAAAAGTGAGTAAAATGGAGCAGACACATTTGTACCGGGTCTGAATTTCCAGGTTCTGGATCAGTCATTACCTCTGCCAAGGAGGTATGAAATTCAAATCTGTCTGTCTGTCTGTCTGTCTGTCAGCAGGATTACACAAAACGTTCTGAACGAATTTTGATTAAACTTTCAGATGTTATAGATAATGGGTGACAGAAGACCCCAATAGATTTTGAACAGTGACGGTCAAGGTCATACTAAAGGTCAACAGCTAAAACACATCAGTGGTAATATCTCAGGATTCAGACAAGATCAAATCTGGTGTTTTTTTCATTCACATAATCTCATCTGGGAACATTTGTTGTATAGCACATGTCCCTGAGTGAGACAGTGGAAAATAAATAAAATAAATAAATAAATAAGAACAAAATGCAGACAAATTAGAAGGGGGAAAACAACTCTATTTGTTACCTACTTTCCTATGTGCTCATTTGTTGTTGTTTTTTTTTTTGTTTGTTTGGTTGGTTGGTTGTTTTTTTGTGTTCTGTTTTGTTTTTTTGTATATATGTATATGTTAAGTACTTCAATTATTTATTATTATTATCGTTTTTGTACTATGCACTATATTGCTATAAGATGAATTCCGGTTATTGGGGAAGTGAAGAAGGAGTAGGATTAAATAAGATTATGCTTCATCCTATTCCTTTTTGGACATGTCATTGTGTATTATTATTATTATTATTATTATTATTATTATTGTATTGATAATTGTTGTTTTGAATATTGTTGCATTCTGCACATGTTTGAAATAAATCATTCAAATCAAATCAAATCAAAAATCAAAGTTAATCCTTGATGAAGGTGGAACACTGACTGACTGAGCCTGTCTTCATTTTCATTTTCAGACTAAATGGCTTCTACATCAGAGGTAGATTACTGCTGTCCAGTCTGCCAGGACGTCTACAGAGACCCTGTTGTTCTGTCCTGCAGCCACAGCTTCTGTAAAGTCTGTCTGCAGAACTGGTGGAAGGAGAAACCGAATAGGGAATGTCCAATGTGTAAGACAGTATCGTTACAGAGTGATCCACCTCGTAATCTGGCCTTAAAAAATATCTGTGAGTCATTCTTAAAACAGAGAATTCAGTCAGATCCAGAGTCTGTCTGCAGTCTGCACTCAGAGGAACTGAAACTCTTCTGCCTGGATCATCTGCAGCCAGTTTGTTTCATCTGTCAAACCTTAAAGACACACAACGGTCACAGATTCAGACCCATCGATGTAGCTGCTCAGGATCTCAAAAAGGAGCTTCAGAACTCCTTGAAACCATTAAAGGACAAGTTAAAGTCTTTAACTGAAGTGACAGAGGAGTTTGGTGCAACAGCAGATCACATTAAGGTCCAGGCCCAACACACAGAGAGGCAGATTAAGGAGCAGTTTAAGAAGCTGCACCTGTTTCTCCAAAAGGAAGAAGAGTCCAGGATCAGAGCTCTGAGGGAGGAAGAGGAGCAGAAGATTCAGAGGATGAAGGAGAAGGTGAAGGCTGTGAGTAGAGAGATAGAAGCTCTGTCACAAACAATCCAAGCCACAGAGGACGAGCTGACAGTGAAACATGTGTCATTCCTGCACAAATACAAGGCTGCAGTGGAAAGAGTGCAGCAGCACCCCCTGCTGGAGGATCCACAGCTGGGCTCAGCAGCTCTGATAGACCAGGCCAAACATCTGGGCAACCTGAGCTTCAACATCTGGAACAACATGAGAGACATGGTCTCCTACACCCCTGTGGTTCTGAACCCAAACTCTGCAGGTTTAAACCTCATCATGTCTGAAGATCTGACTGAGGTGAGGAGAGGAAAAGAACAGAAGCTTCCACATAATCCAGAGAGACTTGAATATTTCCGTGTCCTGGGATCTGAGGGTTTCAACTCAGGGATTCACAGCTGGGAGGTGGACGTCACAGGCAATAAGGACTGGATACTGGGTGTAAGAACAAAGTCTGTTCAGGTGAAGAATGATCAGTGTGAATGTTGGGAGATTGAGTTCTTAAATGATAAATACTATATATCATCATCAGATAGTTGGAATGTTCTCCCAGTTTTTAAACAACTGTTTCAGAGGATTAGAGTGAATCTGGACTTTAACAGAGGAACACTGTCCTTTTTTGATCCTGATACAAACATACACATTTACACCATCACACACACTTTCACTGGAAGAACACTGTTTCCATTTATTTTCACGTGTGACTCAAACCCAATGAAGATTTTACCTGCGAAGGTCTGTGTGACAGTGAAACATTAACTACAGATGAAGGTGAAAAAGTTAATGCTGTTTCCATGAATAACAACAGAATCTAAATGTATATAGTGATTGAAGCTGTGATTGTTCAGTGGATCAATAATGGACAAAAGGGGGATGAAAAGTTTGAAAGTTTCCACAGGTGTTTTTATGCTGTGAACGCTGCACTGTGGAGCTGATAATCCTACTGGACATTCTGTGGCCATGTTTTACTGAAGCAGGTGGGCCAGAGCAACATCAAATCAGTTATGTATGATAAGCCCCACCCCATGATTAACCAGCCAACTCCACCCCATGATAGACCAGACAGCCTTAACCCATGATAGACCAGACAGCCCCACTCCATGATAGACCAGACAGCCCCACTCCATGATAGACCAGACAGCCCCACTCCATGATAGACCAAAAAGCCCCACCCTATGATAGACCAGACAGCCCCACCCCATGATAGACCAGACAGTCCCACTCCATGATAGACCAGACAGTCCCACTCCATAATAGACCAGACAACCCCACCCCATGATAGACCAGACAGTCCCACTCCATGATAGACCAGACAGTCCCACTCCATGATAGACCAAAAAGCCCCACCCTATGATAGACCAGACAGTCCCACTCCATGATAGACCAGACAGCCCCACTCCATGATAGAGCAGACAGCCCCACCCCATGATAGACCAGACAGTCTCACTCCATGATAGACCAGACAGTCCCACCCCATGATAGACCAGACAGCCCCACCCCATGATAGCACATGGACATTTTTGGACTTTGTTGCAGTGGTTGCACTGTTTCTGTTCCATGTGTGTATTAGTTATTACAAAGAGTGCATTATTTGCACTGATTTGGATTTTTATTGTTAGAACCAGCTCCTATTAATTGCCACATTTATGTACTCTATAAGATTTATGTACTATATAAGATTTGTGTACTATATAAAGATTGGAACATTTGAAATGTTGGAATGTGTTTTTCTGTCTAGTTTCTTTTGTGCTCCGTGTTTCTCTCTGAATTTTTCCTAGTTTCTGCCCAAACATAGCAACTCGAGGATGCCTGTGAAAATCCAAGGATGAGACATGATAAGGACTCCACACCTGTGGTGACATGAAGAGCTACATTGAGAGAAGCAGCCGGAACAAACTGATAAAGATGTCCTTCAAGGAGCACCTGAATGTGTTATTCATTCATTGCTTGACTGTTGTTTGATTATTGATTTCCCCTCCCACTAGTGGCTCTGTATTATGGATGTCCCTTAATAAAAGGGGGCGTTAGGCAGACACAGGGTGAGAGTTAGTGTGTCTGACCTACTCTCCCATATGCATGTGAAATTGAAACTGTCTCACTGCCTTTGTCTTCCTTGTCCTGTGTTATTTAATGGAAGGTTATTGCACGTATTATTATTATTATTATTATTATTATTATTATTATTATTTCGTTTGGAGCCAGTTCTTAATAAAACTCCTCGATTTGGGGACAAAATTATCTATTTTTATTTACTTTTATTGATCTATTGTGTTCACAAACGTAGATGTTAATGAAGTACAAGGTACATTTCAGACTTAAAAGCTCACAGTAATATATATGAGTTGTATTCTTCTGACAGTTTTTATTGGAAGTGTGAAATAATCTATTTGGCATACTTTTGTGCCAAACTGGGCCAAATAGACTGTCTTCCTGGTTGTATCCTGACTAAAACCTTTCTGGAAGCTTTGTCCTCTGTCAACTTTTGTACATGTGTCAAGGAGGTTCTGAAGGTCATCAATTTACTTTTACTCCCTAAATTTACATATTTATTTACATAAATATCTGTACTTTATACTCCTTACATTCTCAGAATATTCTCTTTACTTTTTCAACCTGGACAGAATGCTAAAATACTAAAACACTAACATTTTAGAGGGAAAATCAGAGTGAAATTCTGACTTTCTATATCACAATTAGGATTTCATATATCAATTTTGCCACATTATCTCATAATTTCAGCTCTTTTTCTCATAATTATGCATTTCTTATCATATATTTGACTATATCATAATTTAGATATTTTTTAATCTCACATTTTATCATAATTATGTATTTTTATCTCATATTTATAAGTTTTTAAATCTCATAATGATTACTTTTTGTCTCAATTGTGACTTTTTTCTCCCAATTTTTCCTAAATTTCCTGTCCGTATCCACAAAGCACAAAGTACTGTGACCCGATCAAACACATTTTCTACACAGTAATTCACTTTTAAGCACTTTACTTTTGGATACTTTTAAAACTTTTCTGATATTTCCTGGTTAAATAAGTATTTCATTCATGGTTTAAAAACAATTGCAGCTTTACTTTTTACTTAATTACCATTGAGAAGTTGCATTTTTCTTTACTTTTACTTCAGAAAAGGAGTTGAATCAGTACTTCTACTTTTACCAGAGTACTTTTCTACTTGAGTAAAGAATGGTAGTACTTTGACCACCTCTGTTAAAAAGTCACAGATGAAGGACTGAACCTCTGAAATAAAGGAATTCTCAGACAGAATGAACACAGTGAATGATATGATAACATGAATATTTCCCATTTACACATTAGACTCAGTTTGGAGTTTATTCAACAGTTGTTATTATCTGTCTTTAACACACATTAAAGAATAATGTTTACATCTGGTATTTGACAGTTTATGTGTTCATCCAGTTTAAAATGACAACATCAAATGTTTCATTTTTTCGAATAAAAAAACTACTGTAATAAGACAAATTACAATTAAAAAACTAGAAAACCAATCTGAGAGTGCAGACCTCTGCCAAAGCAGACCCCCCCCCATCCCTGATCACTACCACCAAAATGTAATCATTTGTTGATCTCCCTATTATCGCTAGATCTGGAAAATTTCATCAAAATCCATCCATACCTTTGAGTTATGTTGTACACAGACAGCAGACAGACAGATAAACGCTGGCAAAAAATAACCTCCTTGGTGGAGGTAAAAACAAACAAACAAAACAAAAGAGTTTGATTAAAATACAACAGAACCATAAATCCATAATTTCCATTTAAAACAATTTCAAAGTGAAATGTGGAAACTGTAAAACTCTGCTCTGACTGTTCATTATTGATCCACTGAATAATCACAACTTCAATCATTATATACATGTATATTCTATTCATCAAGAAAACAGTAAATTTTTCATCTTCATCCACTACTTGAGCTTTTTCAACCTCACACGGACCTTCGCAGGTAAAATCTTCATTGGGGTTGGGTCAAGAGTGAAAATAAATGGAAACAGTGTTTTTCCAGTGAAAGTGTGTGAGATGGTGTGAATGTGTGTGTTTGTGTCCGAATCAGAGAAGGACAATATTCCTCTGTTAAAGTCCAGATTCACTCTAATCCTCTGAAACATTGTAGGAACTGGGAGAGCCGTATTTTCACCTGATGACGTCATTATACAGTATTCATCAATGATAAACATGACCTCCCAACATTCACACTCATCATTCTTCCCCTGATCAGACATTGTTTTTACACCTAATGTCCACTTATTATTGCCTGTGACGTCCACCTCCCAGCTGTGAGTCCCTGAGTTGAAACCCTCAGATCCCAGGACATGGAAATATTCAAGTCTCTCTGGATTATGTGGAAGCTTCTGTTCCTCTCCTCGCCTCACCTCAGTCAGATCTTCAGACAGGTTGAGGTTTGAACCTGCAGAGTTTGGGTTCAGAACCACAGGGGTGTAGGAGACCATGTCCCTCATGTTGTTCCAGATGTTGAAGCTCAGGTTGCCCAGATGTTTGGCCTGGTCTATCAGAGCTGCTGAGCCCAGCTGTGGATCCTCCAGCAGGGGGTGCTGCTGCACTCTTTCCACTGCAGCCTTGTATTTGTGCAGGAATGACACATGTTTCACTGTCAGCTCGTCCTCTGTGGCTTGGATTGTTTGTGACAGAGCTTCTATCTCTCTACTCACAGCCTTCATCTTCTCCTTCATCCTCTGACTCTTCTGCTCCTCTTCCTCCCTCAGAGCTCTGATCCTGAACTCTTCTTCCTTTTGGAGAAACAGGTGCAGCTTCTTAAACTTCTCCTTAATCTGCCTCTCTGTGTGTTGGGCCTGGACCTTAATGTGATCTGCTGTTGCACCAAACTCCTCTGTCACTTCAGTTAAAGACTTTAACTTGTCCTTTAATGGTTTCAAGGAGTTCTGAAGGTCCTTTTTGAGATCCTGAGCAGCTTCATCGATGGGTCTGAATCTGTGACCGTTGTGTATCTTTGAGGTTTGACAGATGAGACAAACTGGCTGCAGATGATCCAGGCAGAAGAGTTTCAGTTCCTCTGAGTGCAGACTGCAGACAGACTCTGGATCTCTCTGATTTCTCTGTTCTAAGAATGACTCACAGATATTCTTTAAAGCCAGATTACGAGGTGGATCACTCTGTAACGATAGTGTCTGACAAATTGGACACTCAGTGATCGGTTTCTCCTTCCACCAGTTCTGCAGACAGACTTTACAGAAGCTGTGGCTGCAGGACAGAACAACAGGGTCTCTGTAGACGTCCTGGCAGACTGGACAGCAGTAATCTACCTCTGATCTGGAAGCCATTTAGTCTGAAAATGAAAATGAAAACAGGTTCAGTCAGTCAGTCTTCCTCCTAACTTGACTTACGCCATCTGTCGTCCCACATGATATTGCGAAATACTATCTGGTGACAGTCAGGTTATGTTCTTCCTTCATCAAGGATTAACTTTATGTTCACTGAAGTGAAAGTGAAGCATCATTCAATTATTCTGCTCCTCACCTGTGGAACAAACTACCTGAATACCTGAGGTCTGGGGAAAAACTGTTGGTTCATTTAAATCAGGCCTGAAAACATTACTATTCACTGGTGCTTTTACTTAGATTGTCAATTGTTTTTAAATGTTATGTTTCTTATTTTAATTGTCTTTTAATGCATCTTAATCATTTAAATTTTCTTATATATTTTATGTAAAGCACCTTGAATTGTCCTGTACAGGAAATGTGCTATACAGATAAATTTGCCTGACCTTGGCACTGTCTCACTCAGGGAAATGTGTCCCACAACAAATGTTCACAACTTTGATAGTGTTAAAAAAATAAAAATACAACAGTAACAACAGTAAATGACTGATCTAGAACCTGGAAATCCAGAACCAGTACAAATGTGTCTGCTCCATTTTACTTACTTTTCCTTTAGCTTGTACTCGTGCTGTTGTAAACTCACATCAGCAGGTTGAAGCAGCCATGTCTGATTTTGCTCTTTTCTCTCCTGTAGTTGGACTCCATTAGGTCTGAAGTTGAATCTGATCATTTATTTGTCTGCCTGTGTGTCTAACGCCTATCTTGAAGAAACAGTTTCCTTCCTTTTTTCAGCTGAATCACATGAAAAGACAGAACTTAGATACACCACTCTTGTGTCTTAGACACGCCACTTAGTTTTTCCCAAAAAACTTTCTAAGCCTGGCCATAGGGTCGCTAGTGAAGGCCCACCATGTTTTTGTAAAAAGAAAAAAAAATAATTAAAGTTGACAAGAAATATGAAAATGTATCCATTATGTGTTTTGTACAACATTTATTAACAGTGCTCATATTAGCTGCTAAAAATGCACACTCTGAAATACACCTTATTTTCTTTTAATAATGAATAAAAAAAATGTAAATGACAGAATTTGAAAAATGGGATAAGTGGAATAAAGATTTGCAAGGCTCTGACAAATTACTATCATTCAAGTGAATTGTATCACTAGCTGTAACCTGTAAAAATTCCATTCAAATAAATAAATAAATGGTGATGCTTAGCCTGGTCAGGGGCAAACAAGGCCTGGTGGTCCACCAGGTTTATAATGTACTGGGGGAAACACTGCTTTAACTTTTCTCAGGATGAACTAAGTGAATCTTATCTCAGTACATTAATAGGACATAGGTCTGTGTTTAAACTTAGTGCAGTTGGTTGACTTTAACTTAGGTAAGACAGGAAGTCTAACAGGAAGCGCATGACCATTTCTAATTTAAACTCCGGAACAAATTTGAACACTTTGTTCTCTATAATTAACTATAAAAACACATCAAGGAACTGACTGTTGAGGACTGACTGCACATATGCCATTTGTGTAACTAAAATGGTTAACTCCTTACCAGTTGAAGCAGCTCAAGTCTGTGTCTCCTGCCAAAAAGTATTGCCTATATCAGTTGTCCCCAATCCCCGGGCCGCGGACCGGTCCATGGATTAATTGGTACTGGGCCGCCTAATAATTAATTAATAAATTATTTAATTAATTAATTATTTCTCTTGTATTTATTATCCGAGTCTGAACAATCTTTTATTTTTAAAAATGACCGGATTCTCTCAATTACAGAGAGGGAGAGAGAAAGACAGAGAGGAGGCGGTTATTTTACATCGTTTGGTACCAATCTGAAAGTTCTTTGACTCTCCGTTCTTAAGTTATAACAGATAATGTGATTTTGACCTTTTAGTTTATAGTGACCTTGACCTTTGACCTTTACTCAAATGTATTATTGCATCTGATGCGCATTTGCTATATGTATATGCCCATGTAATTTCATGGTGATATCTCAAGTATTCATTGAGTTATAGTAGGACATGTCTCTGCGGACACGGACACACGCACACACACACACACACACACACACACACACACACACACACACACACATTGATTCCAATAATCTCTTCCAACCAATGTTGGGCGAGATTAACTAGGTTTTTCAGCGTGTAATAACATTTTGGTTTGCGAATGGTGGCACAAGTCGTCACGTGATCGTGCTAAACCAATCACGTAGCTGTATTATGACAGCAGCTCAGAAACACGGCGTTCCTAGTTTAATTAAAGGTTACCGATATAGAAGAATTCTCCCAAATGTCTTCTTATGTGGACCAAATGGATATTAAACAGTGTTTTGTACGCAACTGCCCCCAAGAAGAACAATGAGGTAAATAAGGTGAAATTTTAATGTTCATATTTTTTTGATCAGTAAAAGGCAATAGTTGCGACAATGACAATGACCATTCATAACTAAAAACAACACTGATCAACCATAACATATCATGATTTTTCCATGCATAACATCTGCATGGAAAACATATATACGTATTTACAATATATAGGCCGAAAGCGGCATATGAAAATGAATGGTAATGTTACCAATGTAGCCTAACCATTGAAATACAATCCTTAGGTAATAGACTACATGCCAGTCCTCACCATCAGTATCAGGACAGTCGTCACTTCCCTCTCCTCGATTTCCTTAGTGTTTGAACAGTTGCAACACCTGCACAAATCTGTGCAAAGTTTTGCAGACACATGAATAGCTGCCTGTCTCACAGACACTCTTTGCAACTGCAGTTGTAAAGTTCAAGGGGAATAACAGTTTGCTCTTCAGTGACATTTAAATCTCCTGTAGTGGGAGGCCATGGACACAACATACCAGGGGTGTCACTTAGCAGTCTTTTTAACAGCAGTGCTGTTGTATACAGTATCCCTGTGTCTTCTGATGTTGTTTGGAACTTTGTTGTCATTTTCTCTGTCTTGCTGTCCATCTGACTCATCTCACTAGATTGTGTATTTTCAGCACATGATGAATATGGTACCATGTCCAAGAGTGTTTCTGTTGATAGATTCTCAGCAAAAACCAGTTCTGAGACATTACGCTTGGTGGGTGTGTGAAATACAAGCTGGGGGAAGTCACGGCTCAGTCTCCTCTTCAATGTATCCTGTCTGGAACACAACACAACAAAACAGCAACAATTATACCGGAGTACCATCAAAGGCATTGGCAAAAGGTGGCCTTCATGATGGTTGTGGCTGGTATAGCCATTTTCAAAAAACACAGAGAGCGGTAGAGGGGCACAAAACATTACAGGCTGTAGCCTATTGAGCCTGGACATCAGATTACTTTTAGTTGTCAGAGTGGAATGTTGGCAGTAAACATGACAACCGCAACGCCACTGTAAACATTATGGTAATAAACATGACAACCATCTTCATACCATCGGAGTGCACATCCCACTTCAGTTCCCGTGAAATTCAGATTTATATGCAGAAATTGGACACATTAAATCTAACGGACCTGTATAATGTCCCTGGGGTGCTTTTCAAAATTCCACCCTCCTCAGCTGAAGAAGACATCCCAGATTTGCGGTATGCTAACATATACAGCTACCTCATCAGCTTTCCATCAGTTTACACAGGGAACTCTCTGAGAACCTATAAGAGCCTGGAGGTTTACAAATGGACTCAGTCTGGTTTTGTTTCAAACATTCAGTTATGGAATATTAAATCCAAAACCTGCAGCATCATCACTAGAAGGGTAAGTGTTAAATTATCCCAGTTTAAAAGGAAGTGTCTTGTTATCATGTTTGTTTATTAGCTGTGCTAGCTACATCTGATAGCAGTGCAGATGACACTGCTTTGTAACATCGGAAACAAGGGCTCCTGGAGTTTGTTTCCATATAGGAAAAAAAAAAACCCAACTTCACACCATTTTGTTGAAGCTTCCCATGTCTGTCGTGAGACCAACTAGGGCAACAACAACACAACACCCATGGACCATTTTAAACAGCAATGATTAAAATAATAACTGCAGCGCCTTTCATTTCAGCTGATCGTTTGTCAGCTGTTTCCCTGACTTCCACAATTATTTGAACTGTAAATACATATTCCCGCAAGTTTGTGTCATTGTGATGTCTCTGCTACCAGTGCCTGCCAATGTACCAACACGATTACTGGCAAGATGGCTACGTCGACTTTTTTTCTTTTCCAGTGACCAGCCTGTGACGTCAGCTGGCGGAGCTCAACCTGCTATACAACAGATTTCAAATCAAAGATGGCCAAGAAAAGCACATTTCTCAAACCACACCGCCAGCTATTTCTGTTCCTTGTTGCCAAAGAGTACGTGTCTGTGCCGCCAGTAAACTGAGTAGTCACACGTCATATTAAATTGGCCTCGCATGTGACAAATAACAATTGCATTCAAATTACCTGTAGTTGGAAGCATCTAGACCTTCACTTGACTTCACCAGTTCAATGAAGGTCTTCCTCAGCTGTCCCATTCTCAGCACCTCCTGGTTGATGAGCAGCTTTTGACAGATGATCCTCTCACAAAACATTTGATAGCTGACATCAAACGTTGGTTCATTTCTCAAGAAAGAATCAATAATTCAGAAGAATATAAACATATTGTGATTGATGGTGTTCATATACAAAATACATATAATACATTGTACTCTATATTTGTTTATGTAAAGCAAATAAAGGACTTACTGTTCTTTCTCTTGTCTGACAGGCTCACTCAAAAACCTGGTGTACTGTAGGTAAGAACTCTTGTGGTACTGCACCTCCAGAGCCACACAGTCTTTGTCTTTGATGTGAATGAGAATGCTGTGGTCGTCCTTTAACTTGGCAGCTTTCTGCAACTTGCCTTGAAGAATAAATGAATGAATGAATGAATGGATGGGTAGGTGGATAGGTAAACTTTATTTATCCTGAAGGAAATTATGTTGCCCAGTAGCATTAAAGTAAAGTATCAAGGCACACAGACATATGAAATCCATACAAACATATAACAAACATATAACAAACATACAAACATATTAAACATACATACTATCCACATGTAAAAGGAGATATAATTGTGTGCAGTGTGATTTGTAGTATAGTTTACTTTAGGTTCTGCCATGCTAACATTATATGTTTAGTAGCTGTGTGTGTGTGTGTGTGTGTGTGTGTGTGTGTGTGTGTAGGGGGGTGCATTTTTATTTTCGCTTACCTGCTGTTAAGGTCTCTGCTTTTGACAAAGCTTCCCTTTGTCGTTTTCCTTTCTTGACTATGAATTTTTCCTTCTTCTTACATAGAATGCACAGGGCAGGAAGGACGGGCAAGTCTGACCTGGATCGAAGTTTATTCGTCGGATTTGTTGGACTCGGAGTCGTTCTGCTCGATGTTGATGGGATGGCCTCGCCGTTTGAGGAGTTTTCCATATTATCTATTTTCTCTCTCACACACACGAGACGTCTTCCCACTTTTGCGATTGCGGTCTTGTCAATAAACCTCCGATAACATGTAGGATGAAAGGCAGCGTCCTCGGGAATGTTTTCAAATTCCAAATCAAGGCAGTGTTTGTATTTTTCAGCTATATTTCGGCACTCACCCCCTAACTGGAGCCACTGTCGAAGGCTGTTCCTATAAGTATTCCACCGTGTGACTGTGAAATCCAGCCCTTCCTCGTGCTTGTCTGAAACTACGTGCACATAGCACCGTTTATGCCCCGAATATTTCTGCTTTTTATCAATTTCTGGTGAGTTGTCCTGTTCTTCCGTACTACTAAATGAAACTCTGCTCGCTGCCATCTTGGCTTTGTGTTTACAGAATCCAACTATCCGATTGGTCGAGAACGATCACATGTTGAATCTAGTGGATAAAATGCCTCGTAATAAGAAATAGGCAGGCTTTTTTTTACAACGAATGTTTTGCTGTAAGCTTAATATAACTCATTTTAATGAACAAAAGATTGTGTAGTTCGCCGATGTCGGAGCGGAATTGAGTTTTTGAAAGACTTCTCATGGTTCAGGCGAAGTTACACCCTTCTACTTCCGGTTCACGGGTGCTTAGCTCGCAAAAATGAATGGGAGTGAATGGAGCGAGTCAAGCTAATTTCTGCTTCCGTTTGACAGGTGCTCTGAAATTCACATATAATAGCGACGAATAAGAAATGTTTGATGGGGCATAGGTAGGCCAGACCACGCGTTTTTAATGGGAAGCAAACGTGACGATAGGTTTTATGTGTGCTTAGTAAGAGACTACAATGCGTCGCGTATTTGACGCCACACTCCGCTCGGCTCTGGTGTGGAGTCTGTTAATGTCACATGCGTGTAGTCCAAATTATTAACGGGTTTTACTCGCAAATGAATAAGCCGTTGAAACACACATAGGTAATTATTTATTATGAGGTCCACACTGCGTGTGATTCGGGGCATATGACAAACCAGATATGATTTCAGCATTTTATTTCCCATTGAATACCATTCATTAATTTTCCGATCTCAGGCCCCATGAGACCACGCCATGTGTTGGTGTGTTGCTTTGTGGCGACATCTGGTGGACATAAAAAGGCATTGCAGGTTGCTTGGGTACACAGTAGAGGTGTTGCTTCAGTGGACACGAATGCAACGCAGCCAGTGGTGCAAATATATCTGTATCTAAACCTCAGGGGTGAGTTGGGGTGCAATTATAGCCAGACATGAAATGTAAAATTTTCTGTAAGAACTGTAATGAAATAATCAGAAACGTACAAACATTAGCTTTCTGAAAACTTTATTTTGGGCTTAGATTATCACATGCAAACCCCACTCTATCCACAGGCAGAGAGGTAAGAAAGCCTTAGTACATTTCAGTAGAAAGTTAAACTATTCCTTTTATATTAAAACATAATGGCTCTGGAAAGATTAGTGCCATTGCAGATGCAAACCTTGTAAATATCATAGTATTTTCTATATTAGTACATGACAATGCAATTAAAATATTGCATTATAATCATCCATCTGTACAGCTATTGTATACAATTTGTATAGATCTCACTGCTTTTGCAAACAATTCATAAACATCACTATCACTTGGACAAAACCTTCCTGGAATATATTACAAATGTATCCATCATATCACACATGGCAATTAAACAAAGAAAAACAAGACAAAGACAGTGATGGTGTTAAGCATTAATAAAATTACACAAAACAAATGGAGACTGACCCCACCTCCTCATGGCTCACTAGGTGGAAGGAGTTGAATGTGAATTTGGTCCAGTAGTGAAACGCTACATGTCAGTGTTTGATATAATGCCGCCTACAGTATGATTGTACCTTAGGATGTTGAGGCACTTTTTTTATCTGCTTAATAAAAAACAATAAACCGTGATGTAAAGCACAGACTGATATGCAGAAGAGCGGGTGATGAGAACACATCACACTTATCTATACAAACAAACATACACAAATCACAAATCTGGACTGAAAAGCTTTCATTATAACAATCTCAAAGCAATAAATACTAACTTATCAGAATTACTCAACACAATACATTATTACATTCAATCCTCCTTCCTACTCTAGATATTTAGCAGCATGGCCTGGGCGACTAACCAGAGTGATTTGCGAAAATTTATAACCACATCAAGCATTTTATTTCAAAACAAAGTATTAGGCCCATTTTTTGTGCAAAAAGCCTTAGTTATACTAGTAATAATCGAGAAGCTACCGCAGTTCAATACACAATGGTGTGACTATAAGTGTTCATCTCAACACAAACTGTTTCATACCGAGGCAGCAGATTCCAATTCAGTGATGTCATCTTGAAAATGTAGAATTATTACAGGCATCCATACATTCGGGTTTCATTTTGATTCCACATCCACACAACAACACACCATCCTTGTCCTGTTGGTTACATTAGGTGCCTTCTTTCATAGTGCAAAAGCTAATTACTGGGCTCTGGGACTAAGCGCAGGGGGGGGGGTGGCATTCAACTGTTAGCAACCCAAATGGAGAGGTTTAGTGCACTCTTCAGTTAATTCGTCTGGAAAGAAAAAGAGAAAAAGACACAAACATGAGGAGTTTGTTATTCCATTTTTCATTGGAGATCAATTTTGTATTGTATCTTGGAAAATAAAAAATCACCTTCTCCTCCTCAAGTACAGACGGATAAACCATTGCACCACAAACGGCCAAATAACAGCGAAGGCCAAACAGGTGGGAGAGATGTCGAAAGGCCACCAGGATGGTCTCTGTTGGAAAAACACAAGAAACAAAAATAATGAGGATTCTTTATTTTAGTATCAGTGTGGCTCCCACTGCTCAAAGTGTAAATAAACCCTTAGTGTGGATGGCAAAGATACAGTGCATGGGCTAAAAATGTCTCTCTATGGGATGAATTTGCAAAGTATAAGTTACTTGGATCATGAAGTTAAATATACAGCACTGAAAATAAACTAAGAGACCACTGCAAAATTATGACTTCCTTAAATTTTACCACTTACAGGTATGTAACTGGCATAAAATTAAAATGTTTGTTTTATTCTCTAAATTACCAACATTACTCCCAAATTTCCAGTGAAAAATCTTAGTACACAACGTGTATTTGCAGAACACAACACACAGTAAAAAAAAAAAAAAAAAAAAAAAGCAGGTATTTTCAGACTCAAATAATCCAAAGAAAACCAGTTCATACTGATTTTTAAACACCACAATGGTATGTTGTAACTTGGGAAAAGTTCAGAAATCAATATTTGGTGGAATAACCCTGACTTTCACCAACAACTTTCATGTGTCTCATCTCTCCTCCATTCCTGTTGGATAACTTTATGCAGCTCCTGGCAGAGAAATTCTAAACAGCTCAGTAATGTCGGATGGCTTGTGACCATGTTCCTCCAGAAGTTTTTAGAATGGGTTCAGGTCTGCAGATTGGGCTGGACATGACAGGGTCTGCATCTGGTGGTCTGCCATCCACACCTTTACTGACCTAGCTGAGGCTAGGAGCATTGTCCCGATAGAAAAACCAGTCTTCATAGTCAGAGCAGAAGTCCAGTAGTTTTCATTAGAAATGTCTAGATTCTAATTACTTTTAAAGTACTAATAGCACTGTTTTTGCCTATTGTCAGAAGATGGTGATGGACACAACAGTGGTATTTATACTTCTGGATCAGATGTTGTGCTTGTGTTGGAATTCAACAGATACAAGAAAGGAACACTATTATAGATGTAGAAATGCTGAGTTCAGAGAAAACTGCAGTGGCCTAAATTGACAAAATGTATATTTTGCAGACATTTAAAATTTTGTCCATTATTTAAAAATGAGAGATTTTTTTTTTTTTTTTTTTTTTTTAAGATTTCCCAAACAGTCTCCCAGTAGTGGGATCAATAAAGTACTTGTATTCTTTTCATCTAGTCAGGGTGACTGGTAATCTATAAACCCAAAATCAACAAATAGTTTTGCTACTAAAGTGTAAATAGAAAAACAAGCAAAGTGAACCAAAAATAACACATCTTGCCTCCCTGTCGGGGGTGGGGGTAACAAATGTACAAATATAAGTGAAACCACTCAGCTCTTTATTTTTTCAGAGCTGTATAAGGGAAACTGTAATTGTACTATGGTTTAAATTATTTACCTGGCTTCTCTTATTCACTGCAGGTGCCACAAAAGCCGGAGACAAAGCCATTGAACGTGCCTGTTGAAAGAAAACAGAAAAATCAGAGTCCACACACATAGAAGATAAAGGTGAGGGTGTTAACGCAAGATCTGTGTGGTCTGTGCTGTTTAAGTACAAACACCTCATGTTCTGAGGTCATGTCACACAGTGTACTATCAGATTACACAGGTACAGTGCCTTACATGCTCAGGTGCATACTACAAGAAGATGTCACAAAAAAAATCTATTTGTACTTTTTAAATGGAACAGTTAATAATGGCTTTTGCATTTAAAGGGCCAGCACTCAAAACCACCTTATTGGTGTCATTACTCAGAAATGGGGTTGAATATGGACCTGTGGAGTTGAATTAATGGAGAATTTAGACCCAAGCAGAGCAATTACAATTCATGTAGAGCACAGAAAAATGTTTCAAAATGCTAAATTTCATAATTCACTCCTTTAAGAGACGCACAAGCCACCTCATACTGTACTAACACAAATCAGTGTTGGGTACCTTTAATTTACATTAGCATTAACCCTTAAATACCCCCCCCCCCCCCCCCCCCCCCACACACACACACACACACACACACACACAAGTATTACCCAGTCTTATAACCTATTCACCCTCAACACACACAAACGACCATGTGCTTCCAATCTACCTCACAATTTTATTCTGCAGGCATGGCTGGGTATTAATAGTATAGGAGAGACTGGGGACAGTTGTAACATTTGCAATAGCTCCAGTCAGGAACAACTTGGGACTCAACTAATTCACTCTGCACATGCTCCATTTAGTCCTCAGTCAACATGGGATGTTTTAGTGCAGTGAGGCAGACATCAACATTTTTGAGGGAAAACTATTTTGTGGCAAGTAATGTTCTTTGCTCTCATCATTTTTGTGATTCCATAGCTTGCTTTGTAGTTGGACTAATTAAAGTTAGGTCTCAGTTACATTTTAAAGATTTACCGAACTATTTTTATGTCACTACTTATGAAATATAGACATCTTTTTCAAGTCTGCTCTCCACAGAATAAAAGGTAAAATGAAATTTACAATGCTTCACTTTTACTTATTTTTTGTTGTCCCATTGTTGTGAATCTAATTTCCTTTTCCCCAACTTCAGAAACTTTTATTTGAGGGGGCAGGATGTTTTGTGCCCACACCAGACCTGGGACCTGATGATAGCTTGGTGTTTGCTCTGCCACTAGATTTACAAGCGTTGCTCAGTAACTTATCAAATACGTGACATTCCTGCAGGCTGTGGACAAATGTCTGAATGTTTGGAGAGATTTTCCCCTTTTGAAGAAATTGAAGCTTTGACAGTCTTCCAAGTGGCCCTGGTTTTGACTTTTTGGAGCGTTTCTGCCTCAACACCATGTTGGCCAACCTGACTGTCGCCAGATGGTATCACGATACCATCTGGGACCCTTCCACAACCAATCCGTTTTTAAAGGAGCGGCCTTATCTAAAATCCTTGCATGTGATTAGATGAAGAATCTGTCCGTCATCTTGACTGATGTGCCACTTCAGTCACTCACGTTGAACTCGAGCAGTGACTCAGAGCGACAGCAGGAAGAAGAGCCATACTGCAGCAGACCATCAAAACAAACGTGACAGGATGACTGCACCTAAACGCACCGCTGCATTGTCTGTAAATGACCATTGTCATATGTGCAGGGAAAATCTGAGGATAAAAGGCAACATTGGCAACAGCCTTGAACTTCCCTGTGGAAAATGGGTAGACCAGTGGCTTGCAGAACTTGGTCTTAACGTGTCAGGTGTTCCAGAAAAATCCTCTGGCATATGTCTGAAATGCCTTCGCTTGGTAGGGAGACATCAGAGTACTCTGGACACTATCAGGGAATGGCAAAAAACTGAAGTGGAACCCAGTGCCCAACAGACGACGGTGGGACAGACAGCCACAACGCTGCCCAGTCATGGGAAGTCCCACCCGGCGACAGTTCTTCGTTTTTCAGAAAGCCTGAACTACACGATACTCCGATGGTTGCATGAGCCTAGCGTTTAGTGAGGTGCAACGCAGCCAGATGATGATCAGGTTACATGTTGGCTACATTCTTATTAAAACAATGCAACGTTCGTCGGACATCATGATGCATCTGCAACAAAGGCAGAATTGATGGAAAAAAAAAAAAACTGCAGGCAGGTAAGCGAGTCTACAAAATTGAGGTACTGGGAACTGGTTCTCAAAAAGAACCGGTTCTAGATTCCCATCACCACTGACTGTGTCGTGTCACTAAATGATTCATTTTAATCCAAAGGTAAATTCATTAGTAATCTGTAACATACATACATTTCCACACTATTCGTCAGCAAAAAGAATAAAAACATTCAGATGCTTAAATGCGATTATCGGTGGTTCCTAAACTATTTTGGCTCATGATCCCATTTTAACGTGACAAAATGGTGGCCCCACATATTCAAAACATACATTTTTGCTGAAATCAAATTTGTTTTTGATCATGTAATAGTTTGCTATACTATGTTGCAAATAAACACAAATTTTATAGGAAATGTAGTCTAATGTATATTATGACCTGAAGCAGAAAAGCCAAGTTGAGATTATTGCACAAGGTGAGATATTGATTTTCCTTGTTCAGGATATGTAAAGTCAGTCCGGCTTGTATTTACAATGCTGACCATTAATACTGCATAAATAATAACTCCAACTATGAATTATGAAAGAACTGCAGCATCTGAAACTGACCACAATGAACATTTGTCAGATAAACAGCATCACAGTGTTTCAGTTTCAACTTCACAGTTTGTCTTATATGTATTGTGATTATTTTTCTCAAATAATCATATATTTTTATGATGAAGTCTTTATTTTTTTTTATCAATTACTAGAAATTTTAGGCAACCCCATTTGAATTCCAAGGGAGCCTACATGGGGCCCGACCCCAAGGGTGAAAACACTGGATAATATTTTCAGAATGGACACAGGTAAAGAGAAGTTTAAGGACAATGTGCATCTCACGATGTTCCTTTCTACTATTTTAATAGTAAAATACAGTAGATATGAGCTGTTGATGATTCCTGCCTATTTGCAACAACAGTGAAGGGACAATTGAGCTGACCTGGGTCGCAGTGAGAGCCTCCAGAGTGTGCAGCCGTTCCAGAACGCTCTGCATGTCCTCCTGTAGTCGGGCCAACGCCACCACAATCTGCTCATTCAGGCTACCGCCAGATGTGACAGCCCCTCCCCAATAGCCCCCATTCCCATCTCCACTGCTGTGCACAGGCACCACAGGACCAGAGCCCAGACCTGGGGACCTAGATCCTGGAAATAAACAGGAATTGAGACGACTGTACTCCCATAATGCCTCACAGCATCCGTTAACGTGATAAGTCCATCAAAATGCAGTAATGTCTGAAAGTGTGTCAAAACATGCACTTCACTTAATCAAAAATGTTAGAAAACCCATTATGTAAGACTTCAAATAAAGCACCATTATTATTATCATCATCAAAGCTCATCCGTACCCCGTCCTCTTCTGACCACAGAGCTGCCTGCCTTGTCTGCGTGTGGTCTCTGTCTTGTTCCACTGGCGTCTCCATCTTCCCCTCCACACTTGATCACCTGAGGAGCACCTTCGATATCCTCCCCAGACTCCTGTAACTCCCCTAAAGGAGGCAGGATGTGGTTCTCCTCTTCATCCAGGTCCTCCAGTGAACAGTTAAGCTCAGAGTTCTGAAAAACAAAAAAAGCAGATTAAAGGGATAGTTCACTATTTTTCACATTAATTTGTATAGAATCAGTACCTTTACTCTGGTGCACCCACAGGGACTTATCCCCGACAGTGTCCTGTGAGCCCAGTTCTAGTTCTGTTTTGGTAAAAGTGAAAGTAGTCCTGGCAGGTTTCCTAGGGTCACCAAAATACAATGCGTTTCTTCTCAAAACAATATGTGTTCGAATGAGTGTTTTATTTGCATGACAAAACCATCACGGAACAAGGTATGGTAAGGTACTTCATTTGTCATTATACATTGTACAATGAAATTTGTCCTCTGCATTTAACCCATCCTTCATGCCTGTAAGAAGCAGTGGGCAGCCATGTGCGGCGTCCGGGGCCTCATCTGCTGCTGTAGAGTCAGGCTAATGGTCAGAATCACTTGGCTGGAGGATTTTACCCAAACAAAGATGGGTTTTTTTGGGTGATGGGGGAAACCGGAGCGCCCGGAGGAAACCCATCCTGACACGAGGAGAGAAACATGCAAACTCCACATAGAAAGGCCCGCATGGTCTGGGAATCGAACCCGGGCCTTCTTGCTGTGAGGCAAGAGCGCCAACTGCTCAGCCTGGAAAAAACTCACACCTCGTTATTGCTTGGAGTTACTTTCCCTCAATAGCGATCAAAGCGCATTGTCACTGCTAACAGCTGTGTGCCTTAGTAAACTACTTCAATCAGTTGTTCAGCAGTGTTTGCTGCTGCTATGTGCAGGCACACAGCTGTTAGCAGTGACAACATGCATTGATCGCTATTAAGAGAAAGTAGCACCAAGCAATTACGAGGTGTGACTTTTTGTTCTGTGATGGTTTTGTTATGCAAATAAATCACTCATTTCAACACATACTGTTTTGAGACCTACCAGGACTCCTTTGGCTTTGACCAAAACCGGACCAGAACTCGACTCACAGGACACTGTCGGGGGGTAAGTCACTGTGATGCTGATCCCATACAAATTCATATGAAAAATCGTATAGTAACTATCCCTTTAACACACAATTGAGTGTAAAAGGTTTGTGTTAATAAATAATTTCAAGTTCTGCCTTGCCTCTTCTTGGCCGAACTGATCCACAGAATCGCAGTAGACTTCACTGTCGGAGTCGCTGGCCACATGACTGGGACCAGACGTTTCTGCTAAGGAGGATACAAAAGAAGGCATTAAAAAGATCACACTCACCAAGGAAAAGAAACAGAGCGAATAAAATAATAAGCAAATTTATTTCAACAGAGCTCTTAATTTAATCTCATTCTCAAATTTAAGGTACAGACAAAATTGTCTTAAAGTCCCATTTTTAATGAGTAAAATATGAAACAGTGATATGAACGGTATTCATGAATTAATTCAATTAGAGAATAAGTGGTCACTTTGTGAAGTATCAAAATAGCCTATACAATGCAAGCAGGAGAGGGAGACTGGAAATGGTGTAACTTTTTTGTTTTGCTATGCTTACCCTCAGCGATCTCATGTTTTTAGTCATATTTATCGAGTAATTTTTATCCTGTTTATGGGATGTGTCATTTTAACTGGCTGAATGTGAGCAACAGACTGTAACAGCAGACGTAACATCACAATAATATATGATATTGTCTGTATTACATATTGGTTTCTGGTTTCCTTCCTTAGTAAATAACTGACATTGACCGTGTGGTTGACGACTCCTCATCAGTGCTGATTGAAGTGGTTACAAAAGGTTTTATCATTAGCCATGATGGACACTCTATCCCGACTTATGGGTTTATCCCAAATGTTGAACATGTACATTTTGAAACTGACAATATGTGCAGTGGACACATAGGATTCCCTGCCCCATTTGTTTTGCACACATATGGCCAATAAAAATATATATTAACTAAAATTCCTTTTTTTACATGAACCGGTATATAATTAAAAATAGGATAGAAGACATCTTTCACAGGCAGCTAACATTACACCATTTCAAAATGGTCACCTTTTGATATTTGTTCATGCACAAACACCTGTTGATGTTGCTTCCATCTGTATTCTCTACTGTAGATTATCATTATCCCCACACAGGCTGATTTTAAACAGGGGCTATTTGTAGCAAATTATAAATGTGCAGAATATTTGTCAAATTAGTCCTCACAAAAAAAAATAAATCTAAACATTAGGATATGCCACTTCTTCCTTTTTTGGGAAAGTGGTCTGTTCAGAAAGGGTCAGGGTTCAGAAAATCAAGACAGAATATGCTTTCTTCCGGACACCTGTCAAATTCAAAATAGTGTCATATTTGGCATAATTGAATATTAATATGCATATAAATGTGGCCATAATTTTGTGGGTTTTGAGTTGAATGAGTTCAGTAAGCTCTGATTTATTCCATTAGAAGTGTCCCAGGAGCAGCTGTTATGTTGAGTGCTGCGATTCAGTTTGTGCAGAGTTGTCTCAGCTCTGGGAATAAAGCTTAACAGATTATCTCATCACATGATCCAGAGACACATACACAGGCAGTGGCTGTGTGAGACATGACTACAGGGTCCTTCCAGACCACTCTGGACTCTTTCATGGGCATAGTGTGAGTAAAGAACATGATTTAAAAAAAAAACAACAAAAAAAACAAAAAAAAAAACTGAAAACATAATGCGTCAGAAGTACTTTACTGATCCCACAATTGGGAAATTACCTGCATGATGACCATTCAGCAGAGGTTCACAGGCTGAGTTCTCCTGGGAGTCATCACTGTTCAGGGCAGCTCTGGAATGACTCCCGTTGGTAAGATGGGTACCCCCATTGGACACTTTGTTATTTGGAAGAGGCACTTTGTGTCTCCTGGATGAACCTTTCTTCTTTGGCTGTACAGCTGTTAATTTCTTGTCTGAAATTAAAAAAAAATAAATAAAATTACAAAAAATAATTTCAGTTTTATTTTACCATGTAAGTCAATTGAGAAATAAGTAGTGCCAGACACAACAAACACCACCCCTCACACATATTTAATCTATAATGAGCAAATGGTAAGATTTTTTTTTTTTATCCTAAAAATGCTTGCCAGTGATCTACTGTTGGGTCACTGGCAATCTATACAATCAATTTGGCATGAATTTAACTAATAATTGCTTTGCTGCTGCAGATATGTGAAATGTTGCCATTTATAAATAAATGTACCTACATGTGGACACGCAAAACAGAGCGAAAGGGGTAAGGGGTGAAATAAGATTTAGCTTTTGACTCTTTTTCTCTGCCTCAACTTTTTCAGGTTCCATTTCTTTCTCTTCTTCCTCTTGGTAGAATGTGGAAGAGAGGGGCGGAGTCAACTCATTTGCATGAAAGCGTGAGGCATTAAAACAGAGCATGGCAGGTTGAAGAAGCTGCTGTAGCTCTTCATCCATGTCGTATTTTGACCAAAGCACGTCACAGACAGGTCACTGAGACACCAGGGAACTGTGTTCTGCTGAGGGAGTGGCAGCTCTCTCAGCAGGGTTTGCGTGGGGAGTCATGGACAACAGGATCTGTGGTGACTCACTTGTGTCGTGTCCTGTGACCCCGGACCTCCTCCCTCGCCTGTCTGGTGTATGGACCTGCCCCCCCCCCTTCATCTACAAATGGATGTTCATCTATAGCCTGTCCGTCCTCTCCTCAAGATTTCTTCTTTTGCCCACTAGGTTTTGGAGCTTTTTTTCTTGACGAGAAGCAGGGTGTAAGGACAGGGGTCGCTTGGAACCTTTTATTTACTCCTGTAGTTAATTGTGTTTTCTGTAAAGCCCTGTGAGAAGACCTTGTGATTTGGGGCTTTATAAATACAATTGAATTGAAAATTGTTAACTTGTGGAAAATGGGCATGATATATCCCCTTTAAAACTACTTAAATAGAATTTAATGGCTATTTCACAGCCATACTGGCAAAACATTTTAACTCCGAGAACTTAAGAAAATGCTCCAATGCCTTGATTTCCATCAATCCAATTTATTTTTCACTGTAGCCTACAAAGAAGGCCATAACTGGTTCCTAAATTCAATATAAAATGTCAGGTTGGAAATTTGTAGACTGAAGTTACTTTCTTTGCTGCTGAAGTTGGATATTTAAACACAATACAGTAATACCGTTTATGACAATAGATCTACCATATCAAAGTTAATATCTTTCAAAAGTATTTATAAGGTATTAAATGCAGATTTGTAAATTCAAGACTTTTAAAAGTAAGATCCTGAGGGAACCCTGTAAAAAACTAAAACTGCTAGAAGTAGGTGCAGTGATACTGTAGTAATGGTTGGGTACTTTTTGAAGGCGGAAATCAAGTCTATTTATGACACACCCTATGTTAAAGTAAACCTCATTTTGTTTGAACTGAAATAAAACCAGTTTGGAAAAGTTCATATGGTCTTCCAAAAATAACAGTTGCAGGTAGATCATTTTAACAGACAGGCTACAGGAAGCCATTGAAACTAGTCGAGCAGGTAAAGAAACACTGCACCTATCTGTAAAAACAATCTAACTACAATTGAAATAAAACCCATTACCT
Source organism: Siphamia tubifer (assembly GCA_020466265.1). Classification (NCBI taxonomy): domain Eukaryota; kingdom Metazoa; phylum Chordata; class Actinopteri; order Kurtiformes; family Apogonidae; genus Siphamia; species Siphamia tubifer. Next base: position 23,222,325 of record CM035802.1, on the reverse strand, counting down.
TTCCTAACCTCCCGTTCCACTTCTTCTTCTTCCTCCTCCTCCTCTTCTTCTTCCTCCTCCTCCTCCTCCTCCTCCACAGGATCTTCATCTGACCTCTCTGTCATTTCCATCGATTTGATTTTTGCAGGTTTGGTCTCCAGAGTGCCGTTCAGTTCCATACTCCTGACAATGCTCTTTGTGACACTCTTTGACGGCATTGAATTTAGCATTGTACCAAAACCTGCAAAACAAAGTAAATGTTAAAGCAAAAATGCAAACCTCAAAGAAGTAGCTTTTTTTTTTTTTTTAAAGGGGAAGGATAACAAACTACAACACTGTTGTGGCAGAGAATTACAGCAAGAGGGTTTTTGGAGCTGAGCAAGCAGAGGACTTTAAAAAGATAAAATTAACAGTGCCTTGAAACCCCCCCCCAAACAGATGAAACGCTACATTTCTCTTAAAACCCCCAAATGAGCTCATGCTGAAGAACACAACTGCTAATACACACACTAAAGAATCTAAACTGCGACACCAAACAAAGTAAGACTACATCACAACCAACACCTTTACTTGCCTTCCAGTTGCCTAGCAAACAGTGTCAAACGTGCTGAGCATATGAGAAGCAAATTAAACAAAATAAGGTTAAAGCACCACATGCAGAAACCAGTTAAAGTGAAGACTGCTCCACCTGGTGTTTATATGTACCTGTGCTCAGGTCTGATATCTGCGTGATCTTTTTCTTCTCCTCAACAAGCTCGTAGAATGGACCAAGAACCCGCAAGAGCTCCTCCACCTCATCAGTCATGGGCATACCCTCCAGGATCTACACATCAAAAGAACCATTTGACCTCAAATATTCTAATCATTTAAAAAATTTCATATTGAAATGTGACTTGGCAAAGATTTACCAGTTTCATTTCCTCAACATAGGCTGCCATTGCTTGTTCTTTTGTCATTTCTCCAAGAGAATTCCATGCGTCCCTAAAAGATTAAAACAAACACACGATTGCACAATTTCTGCAAACACAACACAAGGTAATGATTATTTACAAAATGCTACTGTGTCAGTTTGACTGAGTAAACAGACCTAGTTTACTCAGGGTCTGTGTGTTTTTGTTCTTTACAAAGATCAGAATCTCGAACATAAATAAAACAGACTGTGGAAATGACACTGACAGAAAACAAATCTGAGCATTTTAAAACTATATCACTTCCATTTACAATTCTTTTACAATTTCTGTGCAATGTGTCTGAGTCAGATTGTTCAGTTGCATTGTGTAAGAGGTTACATTCCAAGTTACATTTCAACACGTATTAAGTCCAGAGATCATCTAACACAACCTGATATAAGACACCGGGAGAAACACTAGGACAGAAATGTGAACAGAAAGGTTGTTAAATGTTGTTTTGTACAGTGAAAAACAACTGGCCACATGATTTACTACTCCGTAGTTTGCCAAAATTTAAACATATGATTCACCGGACAGAAGGGGAGGGCAAATTGTGCGGGTCAAAACAAGTCACCACAGGATATCACTCATTATTTATTATTATTATTATTATTATTATTATTATTATTGGACTTAGGTGCAGCACCTACATATATCTTGCATAGAAAAAGAGGCTGAAGAAACAGACAATCAATACTGAGATTTCTCTAGCACTCCAGAGACAAAAGATGCAATAATACTCCAGAGTTAAAAGTGTTCTTTTTCCTAGAAAGACATTTTAAAATGAGTTTGTCCATTATCTGCCAATAATAAGTCTCTTAACCTCAATTAATAGATCTGTGCATTTTTTCCATCGAGTTATTTTCTAATACTGTTATAAGCCTCATATAAATATAACATTATACCGTTAGATTATATAAAAATGAGCAGTCAAATATTGATAACAAAAAAAATTGCAGCACCTACATTCCACAGAAACCTAAATAAAACACAGCATCCCACTATAATAAAACTCCCATGCATACTACAAATAATACCTTTGTATAAGTTCCTTGTATGTTTGGACACAAACACAGCTATATTTACCATTTAGCTTTCCCAACTGCATCCCAGAAGCCAGGTCTGGGTATGTTGCACATGCCGACAGTAGCTTGTTTGTAGTAACTGTAGAACTTGAGCATCATGTCGTTGGAGGGCTGAAAAGGGCCTGGAGCAAAGAATCAGTTATAACTTTTTGCTAAAATAATTGTTGAGTCACATCACACCTGTTGTGCAACAACCCTATTGGCTTCCTGTTAAATTCCAAATAACCTATAAAATCTTACTCCTGACCTTTTAAGGCCTTAAACCACCTCGCCCCTCAGTATCTTACTAATCCCCCTCCACACTCTCAGGTCATAATCATCCACCCAACTCGCCGTCCCACCTGCCTGCTTAGCCTTCAGCCCCACCACCTTTGGAACATGCTCCCGGAACACATAAAGACTTCAGACTCTGTTACCACCTTCACATCACATCTTAACACTTATTTATTCAAACAAACCTACTCTATTCTATAATTTTACATCCCAAAATTGCCATTTTATATGCATGTTTGTATTTTAAATGTGTTTTAACAACTCTGTATTGTGACCTTGAGTGTCACAAAACTGCTCTCATCAATAATAAGAAAAAAACAACAACATGATATTCTTGAGCAGATTGATTTTCGTCATTAACGTCATATCAACGCACCTATAAATAAAATTTATTATTATTAGTGACAAACTATTATCACTGCTTAGATACTTTCCAACACTCCACCAATCGTGTAAGGGGATTAAAACAGATAACACATTATACTGAGTAGAAATTGACTACGATATTGCATTAAGAGTGTGGACTACAAGCAGGGGCTAAGTCTGCTCTGCACTATGCTTGTGAAGTGGATTAAGGCTTTTAAATCGCACAGGATCCAAGACAGATCAAGCTGTTGCACTACTCCTAACTAGATCCGACACCATTCCGTATGAATGATCTGTCACATACGCAGGCTGAACTGTTTTTTTTTTGGTGACCTAAATGACATGTTGCAGATTGATGTGGTTCCTTACCATCTGGGGGTAAACTCTTGATGACTTTGACTGCAGCGTCAAACCTCTGCTGGGTCAGACGGCTCTTCTCTTCCACGCTGACACTCTCCACCTCCATGGTGTCACTCGGGGACGGTCAAAACAAAGCCTGCAGCCAGTAAATACAAACAATCTCAGCGTGGGAGAAAAAAAATGACATGAATTCTGAATTATACTAAGGCATTTTAGGTAATGTTTACCCAAATTCAAGTGTCATAAAACTCGGCTAATTGCGACTAGCTAAACTTGTGCGGTACAATCACATTATATTACTAGTATTCTGTAACCTGTAGACTACTAGCAGGAAGAGGTTGTAATATAAATAGGACACATTAATTTAGCATGTGACACAAATGTATTAGCTCAACATATACCGCATACTATGTTTACACTTCCATTCCCTCGCCAAAAAACCTTATATTTGATGACACTTACCGTAAATTCGCTGGCCTATCTATTTGTCAGAAGGCGACTTGTCTTCAGCCTACGAACAGACGCCATGAAAAGTATATTGAAGTCTGAACGCGGTGCACCCTGGGAGATTAAGTATTTTAAAGGCTATAGCTAATGCCTACAAATTCCACAAACCCTTGCTAACATTAAAATATTACCAGTGGGAATAGTAGTATTAAGTCTTACGAACGGCTCACGATGGAAAAATGAAAATAGATACAAAATAAAAGGGAACATTTTTGGAGTGAAAACCACCCTCAATATAATAGAATATCAGTAGTAATAATAGTAGACAAACTAAATTCAAACTCTAAATCCCATGATGCTCTTGCACTGAGTTCCATAGTCCACACCCCCTCCCCCTTTAGTGGGAAGAGTGACAAGGCAAACAGAGAAGTAAATAAAGAAGTCTCACTCTGCTCGGTCATCCGAGCACCGATACATATTGTTGTGTCTTGTTATTTCTCAATTTATGCTAAATATGTACGCACTCCTTCCCAGTGATAGGGCATATAACCCAGGTTATTTTATGATTTGGGTAAATAAAATTCTGGGGAGGGGATGCTTTGATTATTTTTGTAAATACTCAAAACATTCACTTATTAATACTATTATTTGAATATAACCAAGGCCATGTATCAGTTTGTGGAGTTATTATATTAAACAAAATTAATGAAGCATGTGAACAAATAATAATGAAACGTGTAAGATTTTATCCAGATTAAAACCCTGTTGACATAATTTAAACAGTGTATCAACAATTTGTTTTGTGTGTATAATCGTCATGTAATGTGTTGAACATCATTTGTTTTTTGTTTTACCATTTTATGTACAAATATGGCCAAATGAAACACTGATTGCTAAATGTATTGCTGAAAGTAGCTGTTAATGTTTATCACAATGAACATTCAAGTCAGTAATACTGTCTATTTTATGTCATAATTATATCTTACTCTGAGGAAGTTTTTTTTTTTTCGGTGGTAGAAAAAAGCATCCTATTTCTGCCATTGAAAAGTAATATCACCATGGGTACATCATAATTATGAAATGACAGTTGAAATTATGCTCAAACAGGATGGGGGAAGAATTCTCAGTGGGACTATGTAGCTTTGGCACAATACCATGGTTTAATATCATAATTTAAACTTTTATCTCACAATTTCAACTGTTTATCTCATAATTATGACTTTTTATCACATACCTGAATAATTACCTGTTGTTGTTGTTGTCTGTGTTGTATAATGTTAATGTGTATTTCAGTTGGTGAAGACAAATTTCCCCATGGGGACCAATAAATTACATCTAAATCTAAATAGGAACCACCTGAAATATCTGTAGAGACATGTAATTTTACAAATATTCTGCCTGGTAGCAAATGTTTTGTGTGTTTGTAACTGAAATGGAAGTTGGTATGCACATGTGCAAATGACAAACTTATAGACTGAGGCCAACATTTGTTAAAAATGCATTTGTTTTTCTTAAGACATGTCAAGTTGTTGGTGTTATTCATATTTTGAAGGACACATTATAGATGTAAACATTATCATAATGTCATTTTACTCTTTTGACTGTTATTATTTTACTCGTCTGGCCCTTTTGAGATCATATTGTGCTGAACGTGGCCCCTGAACTAAAATGACTGACACTTCTGATATAAACTATGTCCCTTGACAAAACACCGAGCAGGCTTTTTTTTTTTTTTTTTTAATATGAGTGAATGCTCTTCTCTTCCATAGATGATCTTCGATGTAAGGTTACGCCAAAGCGAGGGCAGAAATCCCACAATAGCAGGCGAAAGAGTTTTTGTTTTTTTCGAGGCAGAGCTGCTGCTGGGCTGGTGGCTGCTTCAATCAAAGGGAAAGGCAGAGGAAAGGGAGGCTCTGCGGAGAGATGTAAGATGGCAGAGCTACAAATGTTGTTAGAGGAAGAGATTCCGGCCGGTAAAAGAGCGCTTGTAGAGAGTTACCAGAACCTGACCAGAGTAGCAGACTACTGCGAGAACAATTATGTCCAGGTAAGTGAGTGACTGAGTGAGTGGGCTTTTTACACGTTATATCCTTCCGCCTTTTGTAGCGAAAAGCTCGGGATTTTGAATGGTCGGGACAGGAAATGTGGATAAAAAGCTGGAGTCGATTATGAAATGATACTATCCGCCCTAAAAGCTCCTGTCAGATGGGGAGACTTTAACCACCGTGGGGCGATATACCGCTACTGTCTGTTTCGGACCGTTTATCACATTTATCCCGTTTACACTGAGGGTGTGTCTACTTTTTTTGTGTTATTACAGTGTCTGCTCAAGAAAAAAAAAAGAGTCCACTCTCACTGCTGATAGAGAGACCAGTGTGTTTGTTTGTTTGTCTGTTAGCCGTTTTGTTTGTTTGTTTGCCTCATTTCCAGGCCGTAAAAGTTGCTAACATAGACGCGGACACTAAATGTCACAGTTAAAGTACAAGTCCACAACAGCAACATATCAGTGCTTTGTATTTCGTAAGGTCTTAAAACTCACCATTTAAAACCACACAAATAGTTAATGCGTATAACGGTAATATTACACAGGACATTATGGACTTGTAAGTACTCAGAGGCAATGCTATTAAGTCAAGGCATGGCTTTTTATGTTGGTGTCCTATTTTTAAACATATCTGCACTTTGGGTGTACTTTATATTGAGTCAAAGTTAAGATTTAAGCATGTAACTTGGCTGCAGAACAGAACTTGATCAATGTAAAAGCATTGTTAGATGTCCAATAAAGGTTAGAAGTATTGATTTTTTTTTCTCTCCCTTTAACTTGTTCATGGGAGCAGATATTACTTTAATCAAAGTTGGGACTGTTTAAAGGTTAGTACACATCTGTATTCTCCTTCACCTCTTGTTTATTGAAACACCCTTTTAACTTTACAAGGTGTCTTACAAATTTCACTTTAGACTATATTTTTCTGGTCACGATTAAGTAATGGTCACAGTCTGGATGACCACAGATGGATTTTGGCTTCTTTTTTTAAGATTATAGTATCTATGGTTTACCACTTGTGAGAAACTTCATATTAACAGACAAACAGTGTTGGTGAGAAAACAAGAAGAGTATATCCCAGCAGCAGGAAGACAACCCCACCATATCAGCTCCTTAGAGGGTGGGTCCATTCCAGCTGCAATCCCCTAGGACTCCCTGTAATTTTGTTTTCTTCCTTGTCCTCGGATAATTTGCCATCGCAGAGGCTTCACTCTGCAGATTTATTGCCAGTTAAAGCACAAGCAAACAAATCAGGAAGGGAGTGTTTTTGTTTTACTGTATTTGTTTCAACTTAGCCCAAAATATATTGAGTAAATCTTTGCCTTTGCCAGTTTTGTCATAACTGTTAAGATACAGTGAAGCAGAGCAGTATGGGATTTTTTTTCTTGATATGCCACAGCTATTTGTAACATGAGAAAAAGATTTCCCTTAGAGACTACTTTGAAAATGAAGAGCTTTTTATAAGAGTTAAAAACTCTATTACCTTGTAATTGTGTTAAATTAGTTACTCAGAGTTTTTAGTTCCTATTCTTACAGTTTAGAGATGAACATAACGAGCCTCTTCTTTCTGCAAATGTACTCCCAAATTCTATGCAAATGCATTTGAGCATCATTTATGGAAAAACTAGCCTGCTTAAACACATATTTACAGTATTTGCTACATTTCTGAGCAATCAGTTCCTGTTTTAAACAAATGTTTTTGCTATTTAAAACTGTCTTATTCTGAACAAGTTCTTGTTTCCCCTTTCATTTAATTAAACCATATTTTTGGTGAAGTTTAAATTATTTTCCAACAGGAAGATGTCTCGATACTTTTGTAAAAGTATTCTGATTCAGTACTAAGCTTTAGAATTTAGAAAACTGTATTGTCATTGTACATCAGGTATACAATTACAATGCAGTACTTCTCTGGCCAGTGCAGCAGCAAGTAGCCTATAAATTAAATAAAATACAAAGAAATTGTACAATAAGAATAAGAATGAATCATAGGGAAGCAATATGTACAGATAATTATGCATTAAGAGTTCTTAACTGCTCATGGAATTAAGATGATTTTCAGTCCGTTAGTCCTGATTTTTAGGCACCTGTACCTCCTGTATGAGTAGGGCTGAACAATCTTATCATTTTGGGCCAAAAAGCGTGATTTCAGACAATTTTGGGATGGTCAAAGCCGTGTTTCTTGCAATGCTCCTAACTGGTCCTGGTTTTGTTTTGTCAACTATATTACACATGTATTCTGCCTCCCTACCATCCTGCCAAACTGACCAATCAAAAGCAACGTGCTGCACGATGACAGGTCATGTGTTCTCAAGTCCAATCCGTGTAAATGCTGGTCATCAATTTCAGAAAAGGCTTCAACAGGAGCAGAAGCAGAAGTCAGGGGTTTTGAACCAAAGTTAATAAGACATGGGTGGTTCTTTTAGTTCTTCAGTTATAATAACTGCCGTTGCTCAAACATTCAATGTAGCCCATGTGTAGCATGTTTTTTAATTAATATAACTACATTTGAAATCAGTTCTTGGCTTTAGTTTTCATTCTTGCAGTACAGTTATTGTATTTATGGTTTGAATGGTGTTATGGAAGTTTATGTGATGTTTGCAAATGCTGTTGACCACTGAAGCTTGATTTGAAGAAAATCATGAATGAAATTGAAATTGCAATATCTGTCAGAAAAATCACAATTCCATTTTTTTCTTAAAATCGTTCAGCCCTATGCATGAGTATTAGTAGTAGTATTAGATTAGAGATTCTTTCATTTTTAATAATTTCACAGTCGCATAGAGCAGTTTTCAGATTAGAAATGGCTTTGTACTGACATTACATTGCATCTGGTGAGCAGACCTAATTAGAATAAGGTTTAAAGTCAACAAATATTGGAAATGTAGCTTCAGGTGGAAAAGATGTCTTTGTGTTTTCAAATCTGACAGGAATCCGCCTCAGAAGTTTGTTCTCAGTTAAGACAGTAGAACAGTCTCCAAATATAGCCTGTAATGCACCATGGGACTCAAATCTCCATTGAATCCTGGACTAAATAATGAGATACAAAACCTGCAAAGAAAATCCACACCAAAAAAATTCATTGCTGTCTCTTCCAGGCTTTTGTTGTTGTTGTTTTGGCTATGGTTAAGAACCCTTTTGTCACATTACAGATGGAAGATGAATCATTTATTTGATGTAAATGTAGTTTAGACTTTTACTGAACTAAGTTGTGTGTCATGTGTGGAGCTGATTTGTCAGTGTGTCCCTTTGCATTTCGGCAGTGCACCTTGTTTAAAGCACTGACGTAAAAGCAAGATTTTAAGCCTTTCAGTCGGGCACACGTTGCGAACTCCGTGTGAAGCGAGTGTCAGACTAACAGTGCACTTTTCATAAGCCCTCTCTGTCTGCTGCAGATACACTCTCCCTCCCTGATTGAAACACACACACACACACACACACACACACACACACACATAAAAGTGCACTCCCAACTCAACCGTGCACATATCAACATGCCTCAGCTTGAGTCAGCCTGTCCTTTCAGCTCTCTGCCTTCACACTTCCATCCCTGTTTCTCTTCTGTTTGTTGGGAATGTTTTTTTGGCTGTTTTAAAGGATACCCCACTCGCTGTTCCACTTCTGTCCCAACTACATCTAGTGACTTTAGTTTGTCCACTTTTGTGTGTGTGTGTGTGTGTGTGTGTGTGTGTGTGTGTCCATGTGATCCATGACACACTGACAGGTCAGAGTTATGTTTCCTGTTGCCTTGCTGACTCTGAAAATCAGCTGCCTGGAAGTGTGTGTCAGGAAGTGGCTTAATAATGGAGGCAAAAATATACCTCAACATGAATACACACCACGCCGCATGTTATTCAGAATAGACGTTGAGTGTCATCTTTCTTTTCATGCAGTTGTTCCTGTATAAAATACTCGTACTGTCCTCTTCGTATATTTATTCACTCTCATATTTTTTACTTTAATGAATGCAAGTCAATTGCTGTTTGTTTAACCTCTGTGACAAGGACACACAGTCTATGCAAAGTGGGCCACCTGGCCATGCTGGCAGGTTTGCAATGAAGAACACTTCAATGATGTCAGTGTTCATGCTGTATGGGAAAAGAGCACCTTTGGAATCAGTTTAACCCTTTAACCCCTGATGCGTCAGCGCTGACATGTTCTGGTTTAGTTTAAAAATAAAAAATTCAAGTTTTTTTTTTTTTTTATTTTAGTGAGAATTTTGTTCATGGAACTGATGGACAGGTGTCAAAAAGCAACTGATTTAGAAAAACCCAAACTAAAACTACTGGAACCAAATGACAACAGTAGGCATTTATTGCTTTTTTTTTTTTTTTAAAACAACACTTTTTTGTTGTTGGTTTTTGTTTTTGTTTTTTGCATTTTTCATGTTATTTTATGAATATTTATTAGTTTCTGTTAATGTCCGTTATTATTTTTGTTTACTTTTTCTACATTTTGTTTTTTGTTTTATATGTTTTCTTCAATTATGTTCTGATAGTGTAATAATTAATAAGTGTAATATTGTGTATAGTGTAATATAATTTGTTCATGTTACACATTATTTTGTTAGTTTAATATTCATTTTGGTTTATTTTACTGATGACAGACAGTTTTTGTTCATTTTGTTGCTTATTTTATCTTATTTAATTTTTTTTTACTGTGGAATTGCTTAAGTCTCAGGAGTTAAAGGGTTAACAGGCTTTCCTTAAGTAATTGGTAAGATGCATTATTTTTTAGACAATCTTTGCATGTTTGTTTGTGTCATGAGGATAATGTTGGAGTTTAATTTGTGCCAGTTTGATGTCAGTAACGAACTCCATTAACCCATGAAGACCCAAATAACCAGTGATGACCAAAATAATCTACCAATATACAACATATAGTGACTTATGATCTGTTAACCCTTTCAATTTAAAATACTTTATCATCTTTTCATAGTCATCAGATATGACCTATTTGGATGTTCAGAGGCTCTGCAGTTAGCATGGAACCACCGTCGTCTTCTAAAACATTGATTTACCAGTAAAACTCATGGAGTTGGACAGTGGATGGAGACGCTTATTTTATGTTCAATTAATGATATATTTGACTTAATTTTAAGTTACGTTTTTGTCATTATTTTTCTGTTTCTGATTTAATGACAATTGACTTTAATCTGAACTTTTATTAACATCTATGTTACAGTGCATGAAACGGTTAAATTAAATATTAGAAAATACCAGATTTTCCTGCAAGTTTGACCTACAACTGTCTTTTGGGTATTACTTTATGGAAAAGTTATATATTGTGTATCGCCATTCTTCAAAAAAAAAAAAAAAAAAAAAATGGAGACATGATTTTCGGTTCATATCGCCCAGCCCTAATTTGGAAAAGCACCAACACTGAGAACTGCAATAAGGTGGCTCTTCTTCATCTCCTTCAGAGTATATTGCAGATTTGGTTTTGGTTTTACAACAGTTACACCCTTGCTGAGTAACTGTGAAAACACTGTTACTGTCACACCACCACAATTTTGTTCTATATTTTGTAATAATATGAAAACTATTTTAAGAATATTACATTTCCAGTAAGAAGGAAAAGAGAAATGGAAGTGAAATGATACGCAGCCAATGGAAAGGGCAGGAGCCAGTTCAAAGTGTTGCAATGTCAGGGCATGTGACTCCACCTGCTGGGTCAGCATGATGCCCACTTGTACATTTATTTATTTGAACAAACACATTTGGAGTGAGTGGAGAGCATCAGCTGGTGGTCTGAAACTTTATTAGCTTTACCAAGGAGGTTATGTTTGGTGGAGTTTGTCTGTCTGTCTGTCTGTCTGACAGCAGCATTACTCAAAAAGTTTTCAGGGTGTGTTGGGAGTGCCACATAAAACAAATGATTACATTTTTGGTGGTGATCCGGAAGAGATCTTGGATTCTAGATCACTTTGAAATGTATTCTCCATGTACCGCAATGTTAAATTACAAAGTGATCCAGAGTCCAGGGTCTCTTCCAGATCACCACCAAAATGTAATCACTTGTTCCTTGTGACACTCCCAACACATCCTGAAAATGTTATCAAAGTCTATCCATAACTGTTTGAGGAATGATGCTGACAAACACAGACAGGTAGAGGAACTCCAGTGAAAACATAACATTTTTAGCGGACCTCTCTTCATTCGAAGGGGGGGGGGGGGTCTGCCTTGCCGGAGGTTTGCGCTCTCAGAGTGCTTTTCTACGTGTACCTGTCCTGTGCTTCGGTCCCAGGAGACTTATTGAGAGCTTTCTCCCTGGAAGATGGCCAGGGTTGCCTGAAGGTGATAAATATTGTGTTTTTCAACGCAGCCCTGCCCTGCCCCTCTGGGTGTCTCTGAGTCCTCATTTCCTGTCCTTCTTTCTCTCTCTCTCTCGCTCTCTCTCTCTCTCTCTCTCTCTCTGTGTGAATGTGGAGTGGCCTGGTTTTTTTCCCAGCATGCAGAGGCCTAGCGGGCTCTGGGCCTACCAGCCAGGCTCATTCATCCTTCTGACCACCTGTCACTCCTCTCTCCTCCCCATCAGCTGACTGTAGTTGGCTCGGCTCAGACTGATCTGTTATAGTCTGGTAGGAGTACGGAAACTTACATCACCATTGTAGATTAAAGCGGTCCAGAAAAAAAGAGCTGCAGTGTTATGGTCGGGCTTCTGCATAATTTAGTTTGTATGGATTGTTCATACTGTTCTTTTGATGTACAAAAGTGTGAATAATCCATGAAAACACAGACTGCATCTTGGTAGCACAGTAAACCATGTAAAAGAAAAGTCCTTAAACTAGAGCGTAGATTGTTTTTGTGATTGTTTGCAGCTAAAGTGCATTGTGTTTGCCTTCCATCAGTGACTTTCTGCCTGGACAAACCAATTACCAAGTCACTCACGAAAGGTTAATGAGTTTCTGTCGTGAGCAAAGTTCCCCTTTTGTGTGCCTTCCCTGACATACTGAAAGAATTTTTAATTGTGCTTTGGCACTTCCTCAAGGTCAGGTAGACCTTATGGCCTTTGAGTCAGCCTCCATCTGCCCTGCAAGGAGGAGAGGAAATTATGAATTCACGCATCGTACCGCTGAGTTTTAAGGACTGACTGAAGGAAAGTGCCAAAGTTGCTCCAGTTGGGAGGCTTTCTGTATCCCACACACGTTTCAGTGTCACTTTCACTCCGTTATGAGTCTACTCAGGTGGCTTGTGTTGGTTTTGAGTTTCTCACCGTTTCATTTGTCAGTCTCTATCGAGGAACAAATGGGTTAATGAGAAGTTTACTGGCATTGTTTTAAGGTCGGTGCGATCAGCTTTGTTTTGGTTCTTTGTCTGATTCAGGTCTAATTTATCTAAAAACAAAAGAAGCATAATTTTTGGGTTACATGGTTTATAATAATAATAATAATGGATTTGATTTATATAGCGCTTTATATACACATATACTCAAAGTGCACAGTCTGTACTTTTACATGGTGTTTTTTTAATTTCGAATGATTTATTCTGAATTAGAGCCATTTCCTTCATGTTTACATGGATGTGTTAATTCTGAATAAGTGTTTACATGGGAAATGGGTTTATTCTGCTCTGGTTAATTCAGTTTTCAGAGCTGGGGTATACAGAGGGTTCTGATTGGACAGAACGCCCATGTGAAGTCTTGACGTCTACTGGAAGAAAACAATTGTGTCCACTTCCTATCAATATGGAAGACCGGATACTACATGCTATATTTAATTTTCCAATCAAATACTTTACTTCGCCGTGACTCCAAATGTTCCTACACTAATGGTGGCAGCGCGGAATATGGGATTGGGTGAATTTGGGTTATGGTTGCAAAAATCGCAACGTTGCGAAATCCTGGAGGGTCTGATATCTATTAAAAATCGCAGTATCATTTTTATTGTGCAGCCCTGCGGTAGGTTGCAGTAACATTTAGTGTGGAATGATGAAACCAAGTTATTCCTTTGTTTCATCAATGAACAAAACATTCTCTGTCATTCTAGATGTAAAATTATAACAGCCTACAGTGCTACAATCTGACCACACTACACATCTTAGTTTATTTGCTCCAAACCAGTTGATACAAACATACCCAATTTTGCTTGAATAATTTCAAGAAAATTCAAACCATTTGTCTTGATATAAACCAGCAGGTGTGACACTACAGTTATTGACCAGAAAAAAAACTCTCTCACATTCAGAAAACGTTTAATATTTTTGACTTGTAATTTCCTTTACCATGTTTCTAATGAGCTGCTGGATGTCAGATGGACTCATCGATACAACAGCCCGGTGAGCACTTGCTCATGGCTGCCTCTTGTCGCACTTATCTCACCCTGTCCAGTCTGCAGTAATCAGCAGTCAATACATCACACGCTGCAAAGCGCCTTGTGAGCGATACGGCTTCCATTTGGATTTACACACACATGCTGATCTGAACTGTATTGCCTCCTTGACATAGGTCACATTCCTGCTGAGGTGTTTTTGAAAAGTTCACATCTTCAAGTTCTCATTTAGTGTCAGAAGTTTTTCAGGATACTGTATTTTTTCCAGGAACTTTTTCTTTACTTAAGCCAGTGGTTCTGAAATCAAGTCCTCGTGGCCCAGTGTCCTGCATGTTTTAGATATCTCCCTTTTCTTCTTTTTTTTTTTTTTTTTTTTTTTTTTTTTAAATAAACAACAATTAAAAATATAAAAAAAAAAAAAAAAACTTAAAAAATTAAAAGAAAAACACATTTTAACAAACATGTAAATAAAAAATAAAAACAACTTGAATTAAAAAGTGAAAAAAAGTAAAATACATTTTTAAAAATATGTTTAAAACAAAACAAAACAAAAAAAATAAATCTTCATATTCCATCACACCTGGAAGCCATTACATCATTATCAGTCTTCTGAATAGCTGATCAATAATTGAACAAGGTGTGATAGAAGAAGAAAATGAGGCCACGAGGACTGGATTTAAGATTTTTTTTTTTGATTTTCAAGCCAACAGTAGAAGTGGAAACCTCTGACACTTCCTGTAAAAAAAAAAAAAAAAAAAAAGTTTTTTGTTCCTCTATGCTTATCCCTGACACTTGTGGTTTGTAGCAAAACGTCTCAGAAACACTTGAAAGTTTTCAGATGTATGACATGTAGAATTCCAAACATTCCTGGATGTGTCTTTTTTTCTCGCTCGGAGTGCATTTCCCCTCTAGGCAAGCTGAAGAACATAAACACAAATGTGCTTGTCAGATGTACAAATCCAGGGGCAGATTGCACTTTAGAAACTGTTTTTTTTTTGTTTTTTTTTAAACAGTCTTTCTGGTTCAGTGCTAGACTAACAGATGTAGTTTGTTATCAAAATCTTTACTCTAATCCCAGTCTAACGACACTGCATTTTTGCCTTGTTACAAATGTTGGGTTGATTCCAAAAGGGATGAGTCAGTGGAAACCCTCACCAGTCAGAGCTCAGATGTATTGTCTCACTTCCCTATTAGATCTTCTGTTAGTCATGTAGGAGGTCCAGAAGCAATAGCCATTTTGTCCATTTTATACTTGTGCTCATACTATTGTGTGGAGGGCCAGTAGATGCCTTTTCTGACCCCTGAACACACTCTGGCCTGAGGGAGGAAGTCTAGACCTTTCCTTCCTACCATCTCTGCCCTCTGCAATGAAGCAATGCATTACAGCATTTTGCAAAAAAAAAGAAAAAAAAGAGTATTGTTTCTTTCTCTGGCAGTTGCAGGCCGTTATCTTACCAGACTGGATGGGTGACACACAGGTTTTAATTCTCTTCACTGAATCAAAACTATCTCTGAAAACAAAACCATTCATCTGACAGCCACTCCCTTGTTCCCACATTTCGAGGCCAACTGTGCACAGATAGGGATTGTATTTTATCATTTTAAAGCTGTTTGGCTTAGGGAGAATATTTAACTGACATGTTTTCCACACTATAGGGCACACTACATTGTAAGTCACGCTGTCAATGAATGATTTATTGTAGATTGCTTTTCATATATAAGGTGCACTGGACTATCATGTGGATTTAAAGAGCCAGACGACCTTTCTCGTGTCATTATTCAGAAATAAGGTTGAAGATGGTCCTGTGGAGTTGAACTAATGTAGAGTTTAGAATTGTTAACTATCATTCAGGATCAAATACAAGCTTTTATACTGGAACAAAGTTACGATTTTACCTTTATTGCAGTAATTATTGAACTAATAATCTTACAGTCCTGATTGTAGCATTAAAAAAATAAATAAATAAATAAATATGTATATGTGTGTATATATATATATATATATATATATATATATATATATATATATATATATAATATGTGGTGCATCTATATCCAAAAGTGTGTCTGTTAGCTCTTCCTCTAAAATGCCGTATCTTAGGAATTGCTTGACAAAATGCTGCAAAATTCCACTTTGAGTTGATTTGAATATATTTTGGTTGGTGATATTTAAGGAACACCCCGGGGATGTTTTTCTAAACTGGTGGACTTCAAGGTCATTGTAACCTCTCAGAGCACATTTTGGTCAAAACTGCGAGTAATTGAGATAACTGCACGAACAGAGGATTCCTTGGAGGTCTTGTATTTTTATGTTTGTCTATCCCACCCCAGCTCCTACCTCCTGGTAGAACATGTGTGTGTGCAGAAAAAGCATTCCTCCCGTATTTAACCAAGCTTAGGTGCTGACAGCTCATCGACTGCTGCTGAGATATTCTGTAGTCTCTTTCACTCTGTCATTACTCAGCTCAAAAATATGGGATAAAGTACCTCAGGAGTGTTAAAACTCCTCTGAAGCGGCCCTTCTTTTCTACATCTCCTGGTGTGTAGTAAAGTACGCTCCACTCTCTACTGTATTTACCTTTAGTAAAGCACATGCTGTGTTCTTTCCATTGCAAAGGTAAACAGATGATCTACATAAAAAAACAACAACATTTTATTCCCATGTTCTCCATGTTGTTTTCTCTGTTGTGATTTATCTCAGACAGTGTCCACATTTGTGGGTGCTGGAGTAACAAATCTAGTTAGTTTAAGGATTTGCAGACAGTTGACCTCTGATTCATGAACAACAAGTGACAGGACAAAAGGGGCTGTAACTAGAGCAGGCAGGCTCCAAGATGCCGCCAATGGCGACGCAATCAAGTGTCGCATCTGTCCTTACAATGCCCACCACTGACCTCACATCACATCCCTAATGTGACAGCAAATGCTCTTTGGATCAGTTTATCTACAAGAAGAGAAAAAAAAAAGTATAAAAGGAGAACGCACACCAGTTTTGACGAGGCAGATTTCCATTCACATCTGGACATATTCATTGTCTTCCTGTCTTTAAACCTATAATAAAATGTGCTGTGAATGAATGTGCAGACTGAGCTCTGGATTTGAGGGAGAATTACAGCTGTACGATTAACACCAGGCTTAACCTCATGTATGACATTAAACAAAAAGAATAGCATCTATCTCCCAGAGCCATACTGTTCTATTCTTTCTGTATGTGTATTGCATTTTTATGGGTCATAAACAAGAACAAATGAAACGTGTTGCGACTAGTGGCTTAGATAATATATGGATATGCTAAAGTTTTGTTTTTGTTGTATCAACTCATAGCTTGTTTGTTCTTGTGTGTTGTCTATATGTATTATTAATCTCACCCAACATCGGTTGGGTGACGCACTGACGCATATATATATACATATAATGAAATTATCAATATTGTAAAAGGTCAAAGGTCAAGGTTGCAATTCACAGATAGGTCAAAATCACATTATTGGCTGTAATTGAAGAAGGGGTTGTCATAGAAACTTGAGATTGTCACAAAATAGGGGCGAGATTAGGCATTCTCTAAATACTTGTTTAATTTGTTTGTGTGTGTTTTTCCTGTACTGGTAATGTTGCATGTTATTTATGAATTTTACTTCATCCTAATCCTGCACAAGGAAGTTTTGTGATAAAGCATTAGATCTTGCTATGATCTCAAATAAAAATGTGTTCAGTATTTGTGGTGAAAATTTTTCCAATAAATACGGTAATCATAAAAAAAAAAAAAAAAGAAGAAACCAATTTTTTTTTAACAGTGTTATTACTAGTATTATTGTTATATATTGCGTTGTGTCTAATGGTGATTGTGATTTGTATCGCTAGACTCTTGCCAATACACACACCTACATGGAAAACTGTAGGTGTGTTATTTTAGATCTTTTCATGCAGCTGACAGTCAGTCCATGCTACATGTGTGTCTTTGTCTGTACGAGTCCCTCTGTGCTTTCAACAGATGGCCTTTTGCTCCGAGCCTGCTGGAGGAATCTCTCCTCCTTGCTGAGGCTGTTATCACTCCACACATCTGCTCTTCTGATTCATTGCTAAAAGAGATGCTGCTAACCCTGGTATCTCCTTGCATTGGTTGAAGCTAACTAGCACGGCATCTCTCCAGGTCAGGAGTTTTTAGTCTTATGGATTGCCTCTGCTTTAGTTTAGATTCCTGCCACAAGGAATCAGTACTGACACAAGCAGTGAGATAATTGTTTACATTCTATCTGTCCATTCTGTTGCCCATGTGACCAAGTGTCTTTTTTTAAACATTTTTTTAATGGTTTGCTCACTCTGTGACCAGTAATCATCCTCACAGACAGCGCCTACCCCCTGCCATAGCAGCCTGTTATCAAAGGCCAGTGTCACCCCTCTAGGCTGTGCTCTTTGGGCTCCACTTTATGAGTGAGTTGTACCTGGAAGAACCTACAGAGATCAAACGTGATGGCTCGGTTTGAAGCCCGAATCGTGGCTCCTTTGATGTGAGGGGGGCTTTAGAAACCCATTATTTCCACTGTTTGGCTGGTTTGTATGATATGTAGGAACAATTGTTGTTACTAAATACAACCTGACACAGTGTTTGACAAATCATATCTAAAGTTAAGATATATCTACCATAGTCTTTCCATTTCTCTTGAGTCATATCCATTGACTGTGTGTGAGGTGAACATAATCTGTTTTTTTCTGAACAGGGTAATAAGGGTGTCATGCCCTTATGCAATCGGCGAGCACTCTCTTGCCAATTTGTCAATAGAACCTTAAGTCACATCATCATTATTGCTCCAAAAACATTCTAATTATAGTAAATATACTGTCAGGCAGTGCAAAAATGGCCCAGATAGCCTCAGAATGCCCCATTTTGCCCAATTTTTCTAAGGTTTTGCACTTCAGAAGCACCACCAAAAGCTTGGTTGCTTCACTCCCATGCTATGTGGTGCTTCCTCATACTACATTTTTCTAGGAAAAAAACCCTGATAATGCACAGTAGTTCAGGGGTTTCTTTAGTGTAATTGATGGTAAATCAGATTTTAGGATCCTCTTTAAAAATGTTTAAAAAAAATACCCTAATGTGTGCCATTAGGGTAGTAATGGTCTCACAGTCTGTGAAACTGTAACCTTGGCCAAGACACCGAATTCACTGAAAATCCTGTAAATCTTACTGATTTGTTTATTGACTTCTGTTTGATGGAATTGGAGAAGTGGGAAGGGTGAAACATGACTACATGTTAACCTACTATAAATACCAAACACGTTGCTAACTTACACTATTAAACACTACCAATATTAATTTCTGCTACTCACTAAATGTTGATCGGTAACAGTAGTTTAAGTTGTACACAATTTTGACATCCATTAGTTAGCCTATTTAGTAGGCTAGCTAGCAGATGATCTACCAAATAAAGGTTAACTTCAGCCAATGTAGCTAGTTATGCTAAGAGGCCAGGTATTGTAATGAAGCACTTGTACACTTTTTGGAATATTTTTGTAAAAAATGTCTTTGCCAGTCTTGTTAATATAACTTTTAAACCACTCTAGCCCTGAAGAGCTTTTGCCAATGTGGCAGATGTTGAAGCCTAATATTATCCCTAAAATCTTACTAATGACATGACACTTTAGGAGATTATGCAGTTGCAGAAAATGGATGGATGGATCTTATATTGGAGTCATAATTGACAGGAGGACCAGCAGAACACTTAAAGCATCTGAGTATGGCCAAAATGACTTACTGTTTATAGGAAGAGTTTCTACATTTATAGTGGGAGTAAATGGAACCAGGATCATCTAGTGGCCATTAGTGGTATCACATGTTATGAAACTTGTGAATTAGCTTCAGTTTCCAGCTGCTGGTGTTTCACCTTGATTTGATTCCCGAACATGGTGAGATCTTTGTAGAGGTCTATCAAACAATTTGCGCTTTATAAGTGTTTTTATGTAAACTCGTTTCAAATGTGAATTAAATGATCAATTAAAAGAGCCGAATCTGTCAAGTTTGACAGGTTTATCAACATTTAGTAGCTTTAAGACATGCAGTCAGCCGTTCATGTAAAACCCCAACTCTGGCCGTTATAGTAAGTGTTGCATCATTTCACATCCCTGACAGAGAGTGTGGTATTTGGGGAATGAGAGTTGGGTGGGGGTTGGATTTCTTCGTTGCTATGTTGGCCCAGATCCACCAGAAGCCTGACCTGGATATGCAGTCAGAAGATGGATGTGAATGTTATGTGATATTGCCAGTATCCTGTGCTCCTCTTTCGTCTTCTTTTTTTTTCCCATCTCATTTCCCTTTTTCTTCTCTTTAATTCACAGGCCCAGGACAAGAGGAAAGCTCTGGAAGAGACCAAAGCCTACACCACCCAGTCCCTGGCCAGTGTGGCCTACCAGATCAATGCCTTAGCCAACAATGTACTGCAGCTGCTGGACATCCAAGC
Organism: Siphamia tubifer; assembly: GCA_020466265.1. NCBI lineage: Eukaryota > Metazoa > Chordata > Actinopteri > Kurtiformes > Apogonidae > Siphamia > Siphamia tubifer. The sequence continues at coordinate 23,202,103 of CM035802.1, read as the reverse complement.
CTCGCAGCTGCGGCGCATGGAGTCGTCCATCAACCACATCTCCCAGGTCAGGCATACACACAGAGCATACAGCTGTGAAGAATGGTGCCCCACATTTCCCACTTCTGCTTTCACTTTCACACAGACTCTCTTATTTTCAGTCGCAGTACAAAGTCCTTGGGTGTATCCATGGTTTCTTTTATTAGTTTATCAGTCTTGTCCAAACGTCTGACTGCCTGTGTGTTCGGCTGGATGACTGGTGGTCTGTCTGTCTGTCTGTCTGTCTGTCTGCCTTTATTCTCTTGTGGTCAGTAGAGACACGTACCGTACACACAGACTCAAACAAAGTATAACAACTACCAAGATCAGCCATCATACAGAAATTTTGAGTTGTCATAAAACAAACCAGGAGCCGTCACAGCAGATGCAGACTACAACAAAAATATCACCCCTGTCTGCAAACACTGGGCGGACAATAGCTCAAGGAGAATCTCTATACATGCCCACATTCAGCTAAGGTCACCTTAAGTATATTTTATCCTTCATCTGTCAGGAAAATTGTGTTGTAATAGCAGTAATATTGATTAAAATCATGAGATTTGTGCCAATTAACAGTCAATTCTCATTATTAGACGCATCATATAATGTATAACAAATTGATTAAAAGCACATAACATGTTGCATTTGTAGTTCTGGGTGAAGGGTAAATTAATGTTGACTTGTAATATTATTTTTTTGTGGTTTTTTACTGTATGCTGTATGCGTTGTGCTTTATTTAATTACCTTAAACTGGCTAAAGGTGGTTAAATTCAACTACTTGGTCTTTATCAAAAACACATCTTAATAATAATGGTCCATGATTATTGTAAATAGAAAATAAAAATGTATTGTGTTACTCTTTTCAGTTATATTTGCCAGCCTCTGTATGCAATAGGACGGTACTACAACCAATCTTTAGGATGACGTAGTTAGACTCCGGAAAGTTCACGGAGGAGTCCGGAGAAAGTTATGAATGACTAAATAAAATGGTGGATTATGGAGCTTACGACTGTTGCTGCTGACAACTGTAAAAAGAATTTAAAGATTGCTGATGTTTTCTCACATTCTTCACTCATCTTTGATAAAAGCAAATCACCACCCATTGTTGTTCTTCTTCTATGGTTGCTTCCGTTTGTTTGGCTCCTGAATAGTTGCAGTGTCACTTTGTTACGCCCGCCCACTGACTCTATACTTCACCGTGATTCGTCAGCCAGTTTCAGGGAAATCTAGCCAAAAGTTGAATCAAGAGTAACTAGACTACTTCTGTAGCACATTAGATTTGCTGCTGCTAGGAGTCTAGTGCGGCTAGGCTAGGTTACGGTTGTCATAGTGTGGATCATTTGCATGTATGGCTGTAAATATCTATATCACACCACTTGCTGAGAGTACCAATCAGGTAAAATTAGATAATGTTCCACAGCACACCTGATGATGTCTCACGGCACACTTATGTGCCACAACACAGTTTTTGGGAAACACTGATATACAGCTTTACACAAGCACTCTTTCTATAGAATCTCTGTAGCATGAGGCTTTTGCCATGTGCAGGTAATTCAAGCCGTTTATCCAATGAAGGCATTAAGAGCTTAGACAAATCAAAGTTTCAACCATGTGGCATCATGTAGATTAGAAGTGGGAGGCATTTACCTAATCTGTGACCTGTATCGTGGATTTATGATTATGATTGGGTACCAACAGCTAGTGATGGTTAAACAACAAGGATTTGGTCGTTGTGTACCATTTTTGCTTCTACAAAACTTTGTCTTGAAAGGAAGAAAATCTTTTTAGGATCTTGTGAAGGTCAGATTTTCAAGATAAATAAACAGGACTAGGGAGGCTTGAGGTAGAGAAAGCGAGAGAGATTTGGCTAATCAAAAGGAAGGCATACTGGAATGGGAGATAGATGGAGAGCAAACAAAGGTGTATTTTCACTCCTTAGAGTTTTCAGTCAGTAACCTGACAAATGGCATGCAGCTGATACCAAGGTCAACGTGTCACCACTGCCTGGTTCCATCTCCATGACAACTCTCTTGGCCATGTTTGGAAAAGCTTATGAAGCAGAGTTAGACATGGTGCGTTAGACCAGAGAAGAAAGCCAGTGCCTTAGCGGAGGCTTAGCATTCATTGTTATCTTGCTCTTCCGATACAATCTCTGCCTTTGTTTCTTGTGCATTCCATATTTCCTGTGTTATATTTAAGCCATAGTGAATTTTCCAAGCTGAAGACGGTGTCACGTCCAGTCAGCTGAAATACTTTTCTTTTCTTGTAGGGTTCATTTTTTTCTGCTTTAACCCATAAAAACCCTAAGCAGTCACTGGCCACCAAAAGCATTCACTGATCTAAAATGTTTAATAACTTGTGAAGCACTGACCAATGTTATCAATATGTTAAAATATTTAATGCAAATTGCAGTTCATCATCTTTTCATATTCATCAGATGTGACCCATTTGGACAATCAAATGTTGCGTAGTGAACTTGGAAACATTGTCATCTCCTACAACATTGATTAAGTAGTAAAACCCGTGGAGTTTGATACACAACGGTGGATGGAGATGCTAGTTTTTATGTTCAGCTGTTGATATCTTTGCTGAAACAAAATTTTTTTTATTGAGTTTCCTGTGTTTTTGATATAATAACCCTTAACTTTAATGTGAGCTTTTCTGAACATCTACACAATCACTGAAAAATTTAGATTTCACTGAAAAATATAGACAGAAATATTACAATAAATGGTAACAAATGACTTGGAAAGGTTAAATAGAGAGGAAAAACACACGTTGGAGCCATTGTAAAAGTAGTACTGGGCATTTATGGGTTAAGATTTCATACTAAGTTAATTTGGAGCAAACATTTAAATTGCAGATTCAAAGTTCAGTTTCAATTCAGTCCAAAGAAGTGATTTTGCGCTCCTTTTGATTTCTTATTTGCATAACTTTTCCAACTGGCATGACGTGAATGATTTAGCAGCTTTGTTTGGCAGCATCACCGTGGTAACTCAATAAGGAGAAAACACAGAACATCCCTTTTCATTCACCACATCTTCATCTACATCCATTTGTTTTCATTTAAGGAATAAGTGAGACTAGAGGTGCTAACGTGTTGGCTGTGAAAAAGCATATCATTGTTTTCATAATAAAAATGGCTGGGCTGCAGCTCTGCAGGCTGTGGGTGTGTTTTATTGCTCTCTACTGTCTCGTTCAGCGGGTGGATCATTATCATGTTGCCCTCGCCGCTCATGGATATGAGATTAACGTCGGCCCTCGAGGCCCATGTTGCAATCTGTTGAATGGGTAATGGAGAGGAAAGGTCTGCATTGTTTGAACAGTGGTAAAGAAAGGCAGGAATGTTATTTGAGGGGAATAAGCCTGGAATATAAATCATCTTATCCAGGATGATGAACAAACTAATAAGATCTTTTGTTTCTCTGCCTGCTCATCCTTTTGCTCAGTTTTCCATCTTACCCTCAGTTCCTATAGGTGGAGATAACTTGGAATTAACATGTCAGCCACTGTGTGGTGAGACGTTGCCTGGCGTCAGAGCTGTTTCCTATGGTCTGCCCACAGTTGCACAGACTTCACTCTGGTCAGGGTGTGTCTGCTCAGCGGTGGCATCTCTCCGACTGTAACCAATACATCCTGAATTGTATTACACTGTACTCTATGAAAGCCTGTTCTGTGTGTTACATGTGGCACACTGGCATGGGCACTATTGTGTTTTTCCTGTAATTACTTGAATACTTTTACACACTAAAGCCACGCTAACATTCATATTCAAACTATTAATACTAGCAATGATGTGAGCTAGTAGTTGGAAAGACCTGGAAATATATTTACACCAGTTCTTCTGTGTCCATGTGACTGGTTGAAGCTTTATTTATTCATGTTCAGGAAAATGAGAATGGAAAATGATTTATTGTCTTTTTATCGGTTATGCTACGTTTTTAAAAAAATATTCTTTGTGATTTTCATGTTCTCTCCAAACGTACTACAAAAAGTAAAAAAAAAACAACAACCTGTTGGCAATTTTGACTGTTGCTTTCTAAAATTCATTGTAAGCACAAAATCCAGTTTCTTTCTTCCCCGAGAGGTCAAATGCAACTTGTTTGTTGTTATATATATATATATATATATATATATATATATATATATATATATATATATATATATATATATATATATATATATATATATATATATATATATATATATATATATATATATATATATATATATATATATATATATATATATGAATATTTTATTACCCACACCCCATTCAGTATTTTATTAAAGTGCTTTGGTCAAGCAGATGGAACAGATGTAGTTACAAAATTGTAATTCAATCACCACATTTGTTTGAATCACTGAGCATTTCAAATATTTTTTATGATAGACAACTCTTAACCAGTAGTAATATTTGTGCACTCAGGTGTTCCTTTGTTTAGTTTATTACCAATAGACATTAGCGGCCTTCTTGCAGTGTCACTGTGTTAGTAGATATGTACTGTACTGCATGTGTGTTTGTGTGTATACATACCGCTACAGCTGCACAGGTCTATGCATTTGCACTGTTAGGTATTTATTTGCATGCCGCTTTCCCTGCTGTCATTTCCTTTATCACAAACTGCTTTGCTGAGGCAGAGGGGGTGATGGGAGAATAGGGCAGCTCGCGGGGCTTCCACCTTGTGCTGCGTGTGAAGTGGCTGCTAAGAGACTATGAACAGGGGGCGCTTTGTCTGACTGGCGGAAGAAAATGTCTCACATTGAACCACTTGGTGATGCCCCAAATAGAGAGCCAGATCAGAGAGTGAGTATGTGTGTGTCAAGAAACATACACACACAAATTCAGAAACTGAGGATGGTCTTGGTTTATAAAGTTATGATCAGTCAACCCATAATGTATATTTATTTATCTACACCACATGTGGCTGTATCTTCGTGCAGTAACAAAAATTGGATCATTATTTATACTATTGGTTTCACACTTAACAACAAACATGCAGAGGTGTTGCTGAAGAGTCTATGATGGTTTCCTCTCATCTATGTGGTTAAAAGTAATGAAACGGCACCCCCTCAGAAAGTCGACATCCATTCTTAGCAAAAGCAAACTGTTGTAAATAGTCCTACAGAATATTATTAGCAATGACGAGTTTCTCTGTGTCTGTCTCATGACAGCCTGTCAGTGAGGGAGGAAACAGTGACTCAGTCCCTGGAAACAACAGTGGGAAACTTCAGTCAATTATACCTAAGAGTATCAATATATTTCTTAAGACATGAAACTACTGATTTAAGTAAAGAGAAATCTGATTAGAACATGTTCTTTAAAAGTGAAATAAAGTCACTTCTTGTTGATCAAATAGATTGAACGATGGGTGGAACTTGTACAAACGACAGGAACATGCACACACACGCACATGCACACACACACACGCACACACACACACACACACACACACACACACACACACACACACACACAAACGCATACCTCCACTGATCACAACTAAACTTTTGTCATTTGCTCATTGTGCCAGTATTAACATTTCCTGAAATTCTCACCCAAATCAGTCCATAACCTTTTGAGTCATTGTCAGTCAGACAGATAAATGCTGTCAAAAACATAACTCCACCATTCCTTGGCAGTATAATTAAGATAATGGTATCTAATTTAGAGTGACTTATGTGCAAAATACTAAAATGTCTTTAAGCTGTCTGTCATGTCTGTGTTATTTTTTTTTCTTATTAAATGTGTGTTGTGTGGACAGACTTTTATTTCTCTAGATTTTAATATTAAAAGGATCAGAATTATTTGCAATGTATAACTAATTGGACTAGATAATGGTCAAGACCACAGACTGGTGAATACACCCAGAGAACCGATTGTATCAGAGACTGGAAGTGTCATTTTAAAGGCTTTTATCCTCGTTGATATCAAACATAAAAAAAATACTGATGGAGAAAATTACAAAAATGTGAATATGTGATCAATTAATCTGCCATTACTGCTGAACAATTATCCTGTGATGATAGAGTTGTGAATGGGTTTGTGAGAGTGATTGCAGAAACTGGCTTTTACCAAACAGCTGTGTTTACAGTGATTGCAGTCTACCTCGTCCAGATTTACATTTGGCCAGTATTCTGGTTGAACTCGGTGCCCAGCGCTTAGCACAGTGATGAAACGGCAGCCAGGAAAGCAGCTGACACACTCACATCTACTGTGAACTCCCAATCCCAGCTGTGTGTCTCACTGAAATACAGTTACTAGAATTACACAACCTCCTTATCTGATCAACAGTCAGCCCACTGTTCTGTGATCTCACAAGGCCTTTGTTTGTACTCCTGAGCTATGTTTGGCACACATTTTATTATTTTGGATTTTGTTCATTCCAGGCTTCACTCCTTAGTTGGGGTAGGGCTGTCACTTCTGCTGCCCGACTGTATGTTTGTATGTAGCACGTTGATGATAACATACACACAGAGTCTTGGGTTTGTAGTGTCTGTGCTGCAGTGCTGGCTTTCTGACCTCCATCCAGGAGGAATGGCATGCATCCAAACAGGAAATGAAGTCTTATAGGGGTGTGTGTGTCTACCAGTGTGTGCGTGTGTGTGTGTGTCGTGTGTTCCTTACTACTTTCCTGTATGCGTATTTTGGTCTCTCATGGTGGTCTCCACTTCACCTAGCCCTGAAATAACACACTTCTTTATTTCCATGCAGACTTTATTAATTTTATTTATTTCGGTTGTGGGTTTTTCTACACATTCCACATGCCTGGCCCACATTTCAGGGGATTAAAGTGGTGTGTCTGTCTGTGTAGTTGGATATTGTCCATGGCTTTCAGGCAGCAGTTGTCATTTATAGAAGTGCAGCAGGTGATTATTAGTTGTTAGATTTTAGACTACACTGTCAATGAAACCAAGAAAATGCGTCGTTATTTATTATCTTCACCTTGTTCACAAATGCTTTGTACAGTGATTTATTTGTAGGACTCTGAACTAAGTGCTGAATGCTTCCTTTTTTTGCTCTTCTACATTAAACATGACAGTAAACACTAGCTCTAGTCGTGTACAGTGTTGCTGCGGTTAATGAATAACTGGCTCTCAACACAAAACTTGAGGGTCCAAAGTCAAGCACGAACTTTGTAAAATGTAGAATTTGTATCTTGTATGTCGGACCTATTCGTAGTCTCTATGAAATTTACTCCATCTGATACTTTTTGGCACGTTATGGGGGGGGGGGGACGTTGACTAATAAGACTAGTCAGGTTAATTGATAATTAGAATAATGTTCTTTGTGTTTTTATCCTGAGAGCTTTTCCATCATCTCTGAAGTGTCTAATGATGTTAATACCACTTTTTTGGCACCACTTTTCTCCCTGAGCAGTTAATGGCAGTCAGTTGGAAGGAAATTGAATAGCTTACAATTTGAAAAAGAAGGCAGTTTTTACTCTTGTTGCCAGCCACCAGCAAAATGTAACGGTTCAGTCATTGCTATTGACAGCCCTGTCAAGCCCTTTAGTACCTTTTGGATCTGCAGCACATACAGCATGTTTACTTTATTGATTACCCTTTTATTAATGTGACTTACAGCAGTGCTACACATTTGGCTTATTTCCTGAATACAAGGCAATGCTATGCTTGGGAGAAGCATGCCTGTGTGTTAGTAACTATGTCCTACATATAGAGATGTACATTTTGAACAAGTAATGATGTGAAATGATAGTTACTGGTGGTGTTTTAGTGAATCATCAGCTCCTGTGCTATGTGGTGACTTCCCCTCGCGCTCTTCTTTCCTTTAGAACATCATCATCCCTGTTATCCAAACATTCTTTCTCTTTTAACAACCCTCTGCAATTACATCCAATCTGCACCTCTGTTCTGCAGATCTCCAGTGTAAGAGCAATACAGGCAATTATCTGACACAAATAAAGCTTGATTAAGAAATGATTACTTCCCCACTGCTTAAAAAGGCTGCAGCAGAGATTCCGGTTAAAGTATTTGCTGTTACTTTTGCTGTCTAGCTCAGAGAGTGATCATTGCATGGGCACACATTCAGCTTGTATGTGAACTCAAGAACATGGTCCAGTGTAACAGAACACTGTTTTGGCTGCAGTTCAATAGTTAGATGGGCAAAAGTCAGCCAAGGTGTTTCCATATGTGCTGTGTTAGCAAACAAAGCGTCGACCTTGGCATGCAGTCCGGACTCTCTTTAAGCGAATACTTTTTTCCCTCTGGGTGAGTGGGAGTCACAACCTCCGCTTCTGGCTCAATCACACCACACATGGGTTGTTAGACTTACTAGAAGCATCCAGTTTTTGAGGGATATTTAACAAGAAGCTGCCAAACTGCGAACTCCCCTTAGTGCTTCTGACCTCACAATTTGGCTCAGACTGTGGATGGGAGCTCTGACATGCTCTGTGTTGCACTAAATACATAGATACACAGTCCCAGCAAAGGGCCTTTGGACAACTGTTTGACTCCACAGATGACAGGCTTCAGATGTGCTGGCTTTAATAACCATGAGAAAAACAGCAGACAAAGAGGCGTTTGCTCTGCCTCGACAGCCGTTTTGGCTCTGCACACAGTTGGGAGTGTTGGATTGCAGTGCTCCTGACTAGGCAGGACACAGTGAAAGACAGAAATCAGGGAGTTCCTACTGCCTAGAGGTTGAGGCATGTGACCGGACGTTTACTGGTGCAAATCTAGGACAACATGCCTGAGGGCAGTATTCACTGTTGGTCTGGCCCCCTAGCAGGTCACAAGATCAACTCGAGATTGACAAGGAAAGAGTAGAAAATAATATACATTCATGTAACATAATCAGAAGGGGTTGACGCAATGTGTTTTTTTTTCATAAGCTATCCTCCTAATATTGACTAGGTCAACAGTAAATATTTGAAACGATATTTGGTTCAGTAGTAAAAGAACAAGAAACAGTTTTATGTTTTCAAGGCCTTGGAATGTCTTTCAAATACAGGGCTTAAATGTTGCTAGAAATGTTTCTGCACTGCAGCAAATGTAATACGGAGTTTCAAAAACACTTTTGGAAATGCCCCTAGTGCCACACAATGCCACTTGGTCTGTGACAAACACTGCTATTGTCAGTGTAGCAACAAACTAAAATGAAATATCAAAGTGACATAAAGTTAAAGTTAGAAAAATTCGATCCTTGGTTCTTGAATTTGTTCGGGAGCCTCTTCTTGTTGGACATCTGATTCAACATATATGGTCATACTGCTGTGTTTTCACTGGCAGCCATTGTTTGACCAGGGTCACGGCACGTTATGCAGCTGCCATGGTAGCATAATACTGTTCTTGCATTGGCACACCCCGCTGAAGACAGGGGTGGAGTTAACTGTGGCTTTTTTGCGTTAAAGCAAATGGCACTAAAAATGAAGCGTTTTGAAGAGACCTGTTTTGAGAGGTTGAATAGGCTGCTGTACCTCTTCATCAAAATGGTATTTTGAACAAAATATGTCACACACTGGTCATTGAGACACCAGGGAACTGTGTTAACTTGTGGCAAATGGGCATGATATGTCCCCTTTAAGGAACTTTGGGGTTGTGGTTACAGTCAATACAGTCACCATGTTATTTATAGTTTTATATGCAGTTTTCCTTTGACTCATCACCTTGTTATTAAATAAGCATAGATGATAGATGGACCAACAGTTAATTCCAGGTCTTATTGAGCATTTCTGCTCTGAGAGCAAAGTCGAGGAGCAAGAACAACGCATAAAAGCTGCCCTTACTTTTCCACACATCAGTTGACTAATTTGATAATTTGTAGTCTTTAAACCACAGTGGAAATGCAGACAACCAATGGTTTCAAGCTACCTGTTAATTCCTGGAACTAGATATTCCAAGGCTTAAAGCTTTGTCTACCTAAGATGAAAATAGGACATTATAGTTGTAGCTTTATTCCAAAGATTTACAACACAAGCATATTTAAAGCTACTGCTATAGAACATGTCAAAAATGCAAGTCTGCGAAAGAATCAACTGACAAAATAATCTGTGACCTAATGTGCACCATTGCTTGTCAGTTTCAATCATCTCTAACTGTACTAACAAGTAATTATAATTGCCATTGATTCTGTTTTGCCATCTGCCCCTTTGAAATTGCAAAAATCCTTTGCTTTAGATTCCTCTCATTTTGCTGCCATTTGCTTCAGTAAAGGTGTATTTGCCAGTTTATGAGAAATGATGCAACAAAAGGTCTAATGATTCTGCCGAATTACATTTAAGAGCCTATGCATCCGTATTCCATCCTTACATGTTCAGAACTCATTCATTCATTCATTGTCTGGTCATTATAGGGTTGTGAGGGTCGCTAAACCCTATCCTTGCTCCTTATGGATGAAGGTGAGTACACCCTGGACATGTCGCCAGTTCATCGCATCTTTGACATATAGAGATAAACAGTCAAATTCACACCTATGGGCAATTTAGATGGACTGATTAACCTATCATTGCATGTTCATGGTGGGAGGACATTGGAAGTTGCTGGAATCGAAACGAGGACCTTTTTTCTGTGAAGCATGAGTGCTATCCACTGCATCACTGTGTCACCCCCAGGACTCTTAGTAAATTACTGTAATTGCCTCAAGAAATATGGGCACTACTACAGTATAAAAATATAACCTGACTTTCACCAGATGGACCTGGACCCTTCCACAACCTATCGGTTTTCAAAAGAGGGGTCTTATCTAAAATCCTTGCATGTGATTAGATGAAGAATCTGTACATCATCTTGACTGACCTGTCGCTTTAGCGACTCACATTGAACTCAAGCCGTGACTCAGAGTGACGGCAGGAAGAAGAGCCATACTGCAGCAGACCATCAAAGCAAAGGCCACAGTATGACTGCACCTAAATGCACCGCTGCGTTGTCCAATGACCATTGTCGTATGTTCATGGAAAATCTGAGGATAAAAGTCAACATCGGCAACAGTCAGCGGATATTCTTTGAACTTCCCTATGGAAAACGAGTAGGCCAGTGGCTTGCAGAACTTGGTCTTAAAGTGTCAGATGTTCCATAAAAATCCTCTGGCATATGTATGATGTCTTGGTAGGGAGACACCAAAGTACTCTCGTCACTATAAGGGAATGGCAAAAAGCTGAAGAGAAACTGAGTGCCCAACAGACGACGGAGACATCAGCTGTGGCATAGACAGCCACAACGCCACCCAGTCATGGGAAGTCCCACCTGGCAACACTGATTGGCTCCTTCGTTTTTCTACTGAACTACACGATACTCAGATGGTCGCATGAGCCTAGCATGCAGTTTGGTGAAACACAGCCAGATGATGTGAGTCATCATCAAAAACAAGCTATGAGAGTCAAAAGAAAGGGGGTATGACCAAAGAAGTGGATATCAGCACTTGCACTTCTTTAATACAGAATAGCTGCTGGAACCCACAGAGCATCACAAATTGCATGAATCTACTCTCAGGGGTAAACATGGGTAGCAATGGTAGTGTGAAGTGTGTGGCCAGATTGACCAAATACCTTTAGCATATCCTGGAAAAATAACATTTAAAAAGATGAGATATTCATGTCCGCGTCAGGCTGTCTTCACCTGTTAGCAGCTCTGACCAGTGCAATAAATTGTCTTTGCACAGTAAGCCTGAAAATGAGGTTCAAATATCATTAACAGACGTGTGCCTCATAGTTATTATCTCCTTGTAATATCACAGAATAAGAATGTTCAATTCCAAGACTGCTGTAAAGACTAGCTTATCTCAGTTCTCAGCCAGAAATGTCCTTTAATGTCTTATTTTATAATTGTGCACAGTTCTGGTTTTAGATTTTACGTGCTAATAGAAATAGTGCACGGCCTGGTCAACTCAGTATGGGAGCTGAGTCCTCTTTACTGTTGTATGTATGTGTGGTATCTCTGAAGAACAGGAAGATATGCCTCAGCCAGTTTGCTCAAATGTTGTTTTTTTTTTTAAATCTTATAATCATCTACAGTTGAACTCTATCATTAGCCATTGGCACATTTGTCTGCATTGGTGAGCCACACATGCAAACAGACACATTGGTATGAAGGGTGTGTTTGTCTAGTAGTAGATTTCTCCCTATGTTGTCTGTAAGCTTTCAGCTAAACATCACTACGCCTACAGTACATGCTGTGCAGCCTTTCCCTTTTTTTAATGTTTGTGCATAGCTGGCATTTTATAGAGGATATCGTCCTGCGGCCAGTCTGCCAAAAAGCTGAAAAGGCTGTTTTTTTTTTCTCTACGTGTGTTGAAGTGAAACCAGCTGTCTCAATTTTCTATATCAAAGTTTAGAGACATTGTTTTTTTGGTTTTTTTTAACCACACTCTCCAAAATGGCACATTTCTGTGTTTATCTAGTGGGAAGTTGTCAAGTTACGTTTGCACAAGACTTCAAAATTCCAGACCAGGCCCTTTGATTGGCTTTGCCACTGGACTGAGAGATTTATACTCTTCTACTGATGTGGTGTGGATACATTCTGTCACAGTCTGACCTGTTTCCCAAATGCTCCAAGCCTACCAAACTTCCCCTTACCTCTGAGAAGTTTGGCCTTCTGAAAATGGCCTATTTATTCAATCCCATCTCATACAGTGGTAATACAGTGATGAGCCTTCTCACTAATATAGACATAGACCAATTAATATGCTGTGATAAGCTCTTTTACAAACAGGTTGTTGTCCAATAGTGGTTGATGGCTAATATTATATTAAGCATTGTCACTTGACAACACAAATAGGGGTATTTTTTCGACAAGTTTTATTGTCGGTTATTAATTAATTAATCGGTACATAAAAATGTTTTGTGATGTTGATTTCAGTGATAGCCATGTATATAATAATAATAATATAATATATTCAAACTATATTGTCATTCTATTAGCTGTCAGAAATCAACTACCAGGCACTAATCGCAGGTTTTGCCCATTTTAAACACCAGAAGTGTAGTTGAGAATCAGGGCCATATGGTTGGTAAGATGGCACGGCAAAGGAAGACTTGTGCATACCATAACCTTCTTTTACTAATAATACATGGATATCTAGACTTATTGTCTATATGTTCAAAACTTTATTTAAACATGAAGGAGCAAGAAATGTCAACAGGCTGCCTTTTTTTAAGCTTTATATACATAACCTTATAAGACCCTCTGAGCCCTTTACTCATCTAAAAGCAGTCCCAGACTGGTGAGCTTTTGTAAGCAAAACATTGGTATTCAGTTACATGAAGTCATATCATTAGATTTTTGGGCAATGTAGTACAAACATTTAAAATAGCTGACCTTCTATCCCTCTTTGGATTGGAAAGCTTTCTAATACACACACAAAGTGTCTGGATTTAAAAGAAATAAATCAATCACAAATATTTAAGCACTTGTTGCTCCTAACAACACAACAAAAATCTCTCATTGTGGAAACCACTGTGCTGACTCACTCCCATTTCAGAACTGGAGGAAATCTTCTACTCCAAAGTGGTCTTTTCATGACTTTTTCTCCCTCTGTCTGGCTTCAATGTGTGGATGAGTATGACATCATTGGCAACAGTTACAAGGTATGAGCTAAATCCTCAAAGCAGTTGTAATGACGAGTCACACTTACCCAAGTTGGGAATGAACAAGATGAAGACGCCATGGGTGGGAAGGAGAGCAAAAAGGATAAGGGAGGTGATGGTGGAAAGGCACAGCAAAAGCAAGAAAGCTAACAAGAAGAGGGGTGTGTAAATTTGAAAAGCCTTTAGCTGATGGATAAGCCAAACAACTGAGCCAAAACTTTTCTGGGAAAAGACTACAGGCTTAAAACATGTGTGGAACAGATGTGAAGTATCCACCTTCTAAATTTTAAATTCCCATTAGGCTGACTAGTGGGAATAAGTAAACACCTTTAATGCCAGTTGAAAAGACAGTTAAGGCCATGGGCAGTGCTGACATCGACCCTTTCTACTAATACAATCAAAAGAGGTGAAACCGCAATGTACTACAGAGCCACAAATACTTTTGGTCATCTGTGAATTAGCCAAGCGCTCATGGTAAGGTGATAGCCTAGCTGTCCTATCCCTATTCATTACATGTATAGGTCTAGGAATGCTTCATTGTCAGGGGAGGCGGGGCTAAAAGGTTGTCTGTCAAATCTGCTGTATGTAACAGGATGGTACTACAACCAACCAGCGTAATCTTTAGGATAACGTAGTTAGACGCTGGAAAGTTCACGGTCTGGAGAAAGTTATGAATGACTAAACAAAATGGTGGATTATGGAGCTTAACAACTGTTGTCCCGTCTGTAAAAAGAATTTAAAGATTGCTGATGTTTTCTCACATTCTTCACTCATCTTTGATAAAAGGAAATCACCACCCATTGTTGTTGTTGTTCTTCTATGGTTGCTTCTAGTTGTTTGGCTCCGAATCTGAATTGTTGCAGCATCACTTTGTTACGCCCGCCCTCTGACTCTATACTTGACTGTGATTCATCAGCTAGTTTCATAGAAATCTAGCCAAAAGTTTATTCAAGTGTAACTAGACTACTACTGTAGGTCATTACATGTGCTGCCGCTAGGAGTCGAGCATGGCTAGGCTAGGTATGGTGCAAGTGCATAGATAATTGTTTATAAAAATGCCCATTTTGACTTTACCCCAGTGTCTGTGCTTCTGCAACACTAGCCTATTTTCTCATCATACAGGAAGGAAGTGAACGCCATGTTGCCTTCTCACTTCCCCCCTTTGCCAGCTGCGATACTGTTTATCCACATGCTGTACTCTGAGATAAGGAGACCATGTTCAGCAAAGATCATATGCATTCCAAGTTTAGAATGAGTTTTTTTTTCAGTGGTTTCAATGGTACTTTCCTCTTTCGGAACTTCCTCATAGTATCATATGACAACAATATCCCATGTCCATGAATTTTAAGCATCTATAAAGGAACAGGTTCATGATAAGGTGATAAGAGACCAAGGCTAAAGCTACTGCCCCCTCTTTTTATTTCTTCTGCAACTTCATTTATCCCCATCGAATACAGGCAGACCAGAATTATTAGGTTTTGCCCCAGCTGTTTTCAACTGCCCCAGTGGTGGCAGTTTGGGCATTATCTCGGAGTAGTATCCTCCATCTATTACCTCACATGCCATCCTGGTGGAGCTGTTACACAATGAAGTTTTAACAGGGGCTTCTGCTCAAATGGAACGTTCACATGCTTTTTTTTGTCTGCAGATTTTTTTCCCTTGCATGTTCTTATAGTGCAGTGCACAAAAACTTAGAAAGGATGGCAATAGTTAGCACTGTCATCGCTCTTAATTCAGACATAACAGAGCGTTGGAATAGAGCGGATGTTTGCCTTTGTATCGGGAGCCTCTGTGGGAGCAATTATGTATGAGCAACATTGCCCGTTATTAAATATTGATTGCTCTTTTGCTCTTTTTTATTTCTGTAATTTTGAGAAGTCCATTTTCTTTATCCCCTTGTGTGTCCTGAAGTAAATCTGCTTTGCATCATTCTTTACGGAGACTGAAGTTCATTGTCAGCTCCCAGGCCTTTATCTCATTTACGTTGTCATTTCTAACTTGATATTTTCCAGAGATGTCAACCTGACGGTGCTACACATAAGTCTACTAGTGTTGTTGATTTCCTCAACTCTGGGATGAGTGATACTTGAGAGCGAACTCAGCCATATAGTGGAACAGTGCAGAATAAAGAGACACAGCTCAGTCCAGCTCCAGATCCCTGAGGCATGAAAGGAATCCTCTGTTGGTGCTGGTTGCTTACTCCTTCCCCCCATGTAAGAGACCATCATTTTACTGGTCTGCCCGCACAAGACATTGCACTCTTTCATCTTTGAGGAAGGGCAGCTGCTCCTGGACTATTCTGTTCTTAGTGGGAGTGTAAAACAGAATAGGTCTATAGAAGGTCTGACAGTTATGTTTGAATGTAATGGTACTTGTAATGGCTTTAATAGACTGACAATTATAGGAAGATTCAAACTGAGGCGTTTGAAAATTTGTGATGAAGAATAAAACGGACATAGTCTGATGATTAGAGATGCAGTACAACAACATTTTTTAAAATGCAGTCATCTTGGGGAAGCAGAAAATAAATGCAGACTAGATTTCCACTACGCTTGCAAATTAAAATACTGCACTGGCACTTTTGCCAAATTGCAAGACGCATTAAATGTCTATAAGCCTGGAAGTGAAACAAACTGATGTAATCAAGCTTATTACATCTTTTCACCCAACCTCTGAAATGTTCTGGTTAAATCAGTGACGTTGCAGTATGTGGTGTAATGCTCCCGAGAACACATTTTTGCAACACAGTTGGAGCTGAGAGTGGCCAGTAGCAAAATTAGTACTAACTATGTGGGCAATTAATAGTTGACAGGATAAAAAACACTCCTACAGTTTAGATGTTGATGTTCAGCTCATCTATTAATTTGAGTTTGATGTTCAATTATTCAGATTGTGTTTATTACTTTGAATTTGTAGATGTTCAATCCCACAGTTATCCAGTTATATATTCAGACATACATGATGTGTTTTCATTGCCAAAAGTTTTTGGGATAAAGCAGGGATGATATGAGCCAATTAAGTTGCCATCAATGTTTCCTGACACCAAACTATTGTTATTATATTAGTCTTAAAACAATACAACTAATGGTTGACTAGCATCCAACACAAAAGTGTATTCCAAGCACTTGATCTGGTGAAAAGATGGCAAAACATTTAGGTGAATATTTCAGATTCAGTGTATTTATTTCTTGTCTTATGGTGTCACTGAAGGCTACCTAGAATTGTGATCTGTTTCTTAAAAGTCTCTTCATCTACTGTTGTTGATAAATCAGTTTTTGAGTTTCACTGTGGTTATAGATTTGATATTCTTCCTATTACGGTTGTGTCTCATGGAACCCTTTTTCAGAGACTCTTGGTCCACAGTGCATTTAGAGCTGCTGAAAATATTTCAGCACCTCCATAATGACCAAATTTCTTTTTTCAAATTTTCTTTTTCTTTTCTTGTAATATTTTGAAGACAGGGTGGGAGTACATAAGTGTTTCTTCTTCCCACTCCCTTTCAGGCAGAAGATTGCACATTGTTATTTGTTTATTTGTCTTAATGTTTAAGTTGGAAATTGTTTTTGTATATTTTGTAAGGAGAGTAAAAACTGTGAACTTGCCTGAAATAAACTAATCAATCAATCAATCAATCAATCAAATTTGTAAAAGTTTTCACCTGTTTAATGGTTTTTCACATCTCTCTCTAAGAATGTGGTAAAACTAATTGAATATTTGTGATTTTTGTGACATGTATCCCATGCAATGAGAGATGTAGTCCACTCCACTGAGCTCGACTGCACAAAACCATGAGCTACTTCACTACCTTTACAACAAATGGCAACTTTCTTGCCTTGTGCATTTATCTTGTAAATTGACAAACATGTGTAAATGGTGATCACATCAGCCCTCTGCACGACTTTCTTGAATGTAGCAGTAGGAAATTCACCATCGCATTGTTCAACAATTCATAATCACACATTTTATTTCTGTTTTATACTATACAGTTTTTGTAAATGATACTTTGATTATATTCTTTAACTCGCTTTACTTTGCACTATACTGTTATTTGTATTTACAGTTTAATTTGCAATTGTATCTTACTTTATTTCTTTGTTTTTACTTTGTATGAATGCTGCTGTTATCACAAATCAATTCCCCAATTGTGGGATCAGTGGAGTACTTCTATTCTATTCTATTCTATTCTATTGACCTGCAAACTTAAGCCTCCCACCATGAGTATTAAGAGAAGAAAATGGCTGCTATGTGAATAAGGTTCATAATGGCTCAAACAAATATCACACAGGTTATTGAAAAGATGGTTTACAACAAACACTATGCAAATGTTTCCTGTACAGCCACAAGTAATTAGTTTTTTATGAAAGACACAGGTTAATTAATTATGCATGGATGTCGTTCCAGATAGAAAAAAATATCTTAATTTCCACAATCATAAGTAATGCATTGTAATTTCCCTTTAGTATTTTGCACAAGAAGGCCCATAGGAGGCATTTACCTAATAATATTATAGTTAATATTATTAAGAGTGCTGTAGACTTACCCTTCTAATATATGGAGGCAGTTTTTATTATATCACCTTCCATTTGGTTTATCTCTTAATTCCATCATACTTTGCAGAATTCACTCATTACATCCAGGTTCAGGGTCAGCAGAGTCATTCTCAGTATTAATTCATGAAGCCGGCAATGCCCAGAGCCACATGCTTTAGTCATTATTTTGTGCAGGACTTGGTTTTTACCACAATTGATTTTATTAGTGTGTACTGGCCTTGTAAAAAGATTAAGACCTCCATGATGAAAAGCACAGTCTGGTGATTTAATTAAACCTTCTTAAGCTGCTGTATGACGAGTCCCATCGAATCCCAGGGCTCTTCGCTGTATTGCACGTCTCTGTTTTTTCACTCTGACATCAATCATCATACTTTCTCCTGTCTTCACTATGTCATTTACAGACAGTGGACATCCATAAAGAGAAGGTGGCCAGGCGGGAGATCGGCATCCTGACCACCAACAAGAACACATCGAGAACCCATAAGATCATAGCACCTGCCAACATGGAGCGGCCGGTCAGGTACATCAGGAAGCCTATTGACTACACTGTACTGGACGATGTTGGCCATGGTGTAAAGGTGAGTTTTTGTGTTGTTTCACCTTTGTCCTTTTGCTTAAAACCTCTGATTTCCTTCACATTCAGTCCATTGTGTCTTCTCCTCTTCCTCCACTCTCTAGGTTTGCTTCATATCTAATTTTCTTCCCTCCCCCTCATCCTTTCTTTCTTTTGCCAAGAGGTATTCCTATCTGCCTCATTCTGCTTTCACTCATTTTCTCGCTCACACTCCTGTCTCTGTGCTTTTCTCTTTCATCTTCAGTAAAGCACCCCTTCTGACCCTACAGGAATATCTTTCAGTGTGGGTTGGTGGGAATGGGTTGGGGGTGGAGATGAACTGAAAAGCGATTACATCATGTATAGCACTCAGAAAACAGCTCTATTCTTGGAGGGTTGTGAAACAGAAACAAAAAAAGGCAAGCAGACTCAAATTTGTGGGACATTTTTCAAGGCACCTATAGACCCAGGCCACCCTTATAATCACTAGACCTTCATGTAGAAATGACATAATTGTTAGACTTGTTTCTACAGTCTGAAAGATTGGTAAGAGGCTGGATTTTGGCATCGTGAACTATAGCAAGTGGAACGTTTATGGGGCGTATTCACTTCCTTGCTTGACATTAGGACTCACTTTGTAGGGGTCAGTGGGTTGTCCCAACAGTAGCAGTAATGACATAATTTCCTGATGGCTATGGGCATTTGTGCATTCTCCTACAATCCTCCATCCCATCAATCAACCAATCAATTGCAGCTGTCCCACAAACTGGATTAGAGGCCCGCCATTAGCATCCTGGGGTGTTGGAGGCATTGATAAGGAAGGATAAAAGCCATTGTGCCACTCTTGATTTTTCTGCGTGAGATTTACTTCGAGTCCATTTTTGGCAGTGGTTCTCAACCTTTTCTAGCTCATGACCTCATTTAAACATCACAAATTTCTGGTGACTCCAGACATTCTAAACAGAAACCTTTTTTTTTTGTTTGCTAATATTAATGTGTTTCTGATCATGTAATATTTTGCTGTCCTATTTTGCAAGTAAACATTCATTTTAGTTTAGAGTTAGTCTATTTAATGTATATTATTATGGACAGGGGCAAAAAAGCCAGGTGTAGAATATTACTGCACAAAGTTAGAATTAATTATTATAATTAATACTTAAATAATTATAATTAATTAATACTGAACACACAATAACTCAAACTATGAATTATGAAAGAGCTGCAGCATCTGAAACCAACCACAATGAACTTTTGACAGATGAACATTACCACAGTGCTTTAGTTTCAGACTCCGTTCCTCATGTGTGTTTATGGATTGGGATTGTCTCTCACAACTCAACCATATATTTTTTTAGTCGACATTTTATTTTTTATTTCAGGTGACCCCATTTGAATTCTAAGCAAATTCCTGTGATCAAAATAACCACTGAAAACTGATGGGAAACATCTTATTCTGTACCTGTTTTATAGCAAGGCATGTTCAGTATTTTAGAACGTATTGTATGTAGAGATATATCTGTTAACAGCACATATTATTTCCTTTGTCTTGTCTATACATGGACAGCAGGATTAGGGAGAGTTATGTACTGTAAAAACAATTCCTGTCGCACTTAACCTGTTAAGCCCTGGCTCATTTGTTTCTAGTCAGAATAATTTAAATGTAACATAGACAAGCCAAGGCTGGTTTATTTCAATGGTACGTTTCATGTACAAGACAATTAAAAGTGCTTTACATAAAACTTTAAAAGCATTACAGCAAGGAGCAATAAAAGTAGAGGCATGAAAAAGAAAAAATCAAACCATAAATGGATAAAAACAAATAAACATTAAACATTTTTAACTAGAGCGCAGGTCTAAATTGATGAATTCAAATGCCGCTGAGAACATAAAAAAGTGCATTAGCTGACAGCAGAAGCCTCATTCATATCAAACAAAATTATAATCAGAAAACATCTAATGTAATGCTAAATTTGCAGTCATTGTGTTTTATTGCAACCTTATCTTTGCTCCTCTTTGGTTTGTTGATTAATTTTTAGCATTAGAGAAATAATACGTGGTCTGCTTAGTGTTAGCTTAGTGCTGCTAAGGTTCTCTCATTGGCCTTTTGTTTTAGGAAATTATTCATACTGGTGGCAGCTTGGTTTCAGAAGCTACAACTCCATGTTCAGGGTCCAGGTTGGTTCTCTATTCCGAAGCCAGTGGTTACTATGGCTACACACTGGTCCCGATGTAGATGGGCAGAAGAGAGGCATTGAAAAGAATGGAGAAGAGTGAGCCCAAAGGATTTTACTGACAATTTAGTGTGTATCAGTTTATTGTGGTTAACACCATGGGTATAGGTAATGGAGGCAGCTGTTGGCATTGAAATGGAGTTGGCGAACATCAGCAAACCGCCACCACAAAACAGACGTCGTCTTATTAATGTAAGCGGATGAGCATGTGCAAATGCATTAACTGCATAATGTAAAGGTTTTAACTGGATTTAAAGTTCCTTAAATGAATCCTTCAAAAGTCTTAAATTACTTAGACAATCGAACAATCAGCATTTTTATGGATATTTTGTGGGATCAGCGTCTTTACTCTGGTGCACCCAGAGTGACTTACCCCTGACGGTGCCCTGTGAGTCGAGTTCTTGTCCGGTTTTGGTCAAAGCGAAAGTAGTCCTGGCAGGTTTCCTGGGGTCATGAAAATAAAGCATGTGTCTTTTCAAAACAATATGTGTTTGAATGTTATTTGCATAACAAAACTGTTACGGAACAAAAAGTCACACCTCGTAATTGCTTGGAGCTACTTTCTCTCAATAGGGATCAATGCGCTAGCCTTGTCACTGCTAACAGCTGTGTGCCTGCACATAGCAGCCACAAACACTGTCAAACAACTGATGAAAGTAGTTTGCTAAGGTGCACAGCTGTTAGCAGTGACAACATGCATTGATCGCTATTGAGAGAAAGTAGCTCCAAGCAATTATGAGGTGTGAGTTTTTGGTCCATGATGGTTTTGTTATGCAAATATATCACACTGGCCACATATTGTTTTGAGAAGAAACAGGTTGTATTGAGTTGACCCCAGTAAACCTTTCGGACTACTTTTGCTTTGACCAAAACCAGACCAGAACTGGGCTCACAAGACACTTTCAGAGGTAAGTCACTGTGGGTGCACCAGAGTAAAGATGCTAATTCTAAACAAATTCATGTGAAAAATAATGAACAATCCCTTTTAGATCAGTATACCCCAATATCAATAAAGTTTTATTTAGATTGTTTTAAACCTATGTATAGCATGGTTTCCTCATTATCCTCATCATATTCAACATAGTAGAACCAACAACCGCCTCAATATCAAATATGTCATAGAGTATAAAGCAGCATATGACTTTCATCATCCTTTTTTTTTCAATTTTGTAAAACCAGAATGATCACTCTTTTGTATTTTTTGTATGAGATAAAATAGGAGATGCAGAGAATTCCACAGTTACACAGTTACACTACTGTATGATGTAAAATTACAGACACCAAGCCGCTGCATGAGCACTTGGAAGATGTTTGATGCATCTATTTTAAGACTAACATTACACGTTACACAGTGGATTTGCTTCTATAAGTGTCTTTTATGAATGCTTCATTTAGTTATAGCAAACGAGATGTGAAACACACACCCACACACCAGCTTCCACACTTCAATCTTGCATCAATCTCCTCCTCGTCTATGCATGTCACAGCCCACGGAACCAATCAATATCCGATGTCAATACTCCATATTAATTCATATAGAAAGCCATGTTAGCCAGGCTTGTGCAGAATATCTATAGCCATGGTTTACTTACTGACCAGAGTCAATACTTTAATGGGAGTCTAAATCATGTCTATTGCCTCAAGTTAAGTGTGGCACTCCTTGGCTTAAATGTTGAATTATTTTTATGGCCTCGCACAGCTTTTCGTACAGTTAAGACACTATAGCTGGCGCTGCTACACAAAGGGGAATCCTCATATGATGCTCCAATACATTATTGAATAAAAGCTGTTTTCACATCAAATGGCGATGTAAAGAATAAAGGAATACAGAAAAAGGAAGCAACAGAATGTATACAGCTGCCTTGAGTGGTTATGTTGTTAAAACATAGCCCACTTCACCTCACCAGAGTCTCTGGGTGTTCCTGTATCTTAAGGCATGCTGACCAAGACAGGAGGCTTTTTAGCATTAGTACCAATGATGAGATTTATTCTAGGAGTCAGCTGATACTTTAATCTAGTCAACGGGGCTTTCAGGAATACAGATGCGACAAAGTCAGGTGTTACTTCTGAAGTTAGATTACAATCCGATGATACTGTGTGTAGTTATGTCATTGTGTGCAGATTTGCAGGGTTAGTTCAGAGAAATTTTGGCATTATTCCTTGTCAAATTGATTAAATCAGTGATGCACGTTGATATGAGCGTATCCTTGACCAGTGTCCCAGCCATCAGGAAATGATTGTCCTCTGCATACTGAATGTTGACCCCAGGGAACCGCCCTGCTCCGACAGACTGCGACACTACACTTTTTCCCCCCTTTTCTTTTTTTTTTTTTTTTTGCCCCAGCTAAGCCTTTTTGGACTTCATAATGACCTTAATCTGAACCTGCCTGTCTATAATTTAACTTGGACCTGACTGAAGCATTTATGCACTGGTCGTCTGGTGTGTGTGTACGCGCGCGCGCGCGTGTGTGTGTGTGTGTCTGCACGCGCACATCTCCAACACAAATAGAGAGACACACAATTTGCCAAGAAGATAAGACCGGGGCAGTAGTAGACCTTGGCATTTCTAGCATGACCTAGATTGTAAATTGAATCTTGTCTGGTGCTGATAACCCAGAGGGAGTGAAAGCTGAACGTGAAATGTAACATTTACTGTGGGAGTTTTGTTTTTTTTTGTTTATTTTAAAAGAGGAAAATATTATTTCATCTGGACCTGTGGCACAGTTTTTTTTTTGTGTGGTTTCATCTGCTCTTCCTCTCCTGTTTTTTGTGACGCTACAGTGCTTTCTGCAAAGGCCACTGGGGACAATGCATTATATATGAGCCACTTGACTCTGCAGTTGTCAAACTGCAGATCAACCTCCCTGCTATGAGGACTTTATTCTCTTTGACACCAGCCCACACAAGAATGACTCGGGCACATTTTATTGCTGTTAGTGATATAATGATGGTGCTGAAAGGAAAATGTATGCAATGTAACATGACACAGGTTTAACAAAAGCATGGATGCTGAGCAGAGAGGCAGGGTGTATATATTTTTCCGTATCGTAATCTTCATGAATCATGTGTAAAATGATTCATAAATGAAGGTGGATTAGTCATTCATTCACTGTAATGGGCCAGCGTGCAACCTGCCCTTGCTAACATCATCAGAGCTCAGGAAAAGTGATGCATTGCAAGCTATTTTAAAATGGAGCAGAAGAGCTTCTGTCAGCACAAGAGGGACTTGATTCTCATTGAACATTTTGAAACAAAAGGTCTTTTTGTTTTCATGGTCAAGAAAAATATTTGTATAGAACTTGATTTCCTTATTTCCTCTGTAAAATGAAAAATACAATGTTTTTGCCTAATTTTATTTTCTATAGTCTGCTCCTGTTATTCTCCTGTTGTGCACGGCTGGCTGCATCAGATCTCTGTCTATTTTCTTGTTGTTAGAGTAAAGACTAAAAGTGAAATCTAGTTCTGTGTAAATACTGTATCTATGAAAAAGTGAAAAGGGTTAGCACCTTGGATAGCCACAGTGTGGTCCGCACCCTGTTCAGTGTTGACATTTGTAACACACCTGCTGTGGTGTCCAAAGGTAGGTTTTTGTTCAGGGACAGTTTGTAGAACCAAAATCAGCCTTTATTTTTTTTTCTACACAGGTGCTGTGATATTAGACCTCAGATATCAGCTGTGGTGCAGGGTGTGGTAAAGAACACAGGCATCAGATCCACTTTTACTGTGGCAGTGCTGACCTACAGTGTCTTATCATGTATTTTCCCAGCTTCGGTGTTCAGAAATCATTTTTCTCTTGTTCGCTTGTGCTTTTACTTCTGCTGATCTGTTAAGAGATGGCCATTTTGACATACACTCTTTCTCTCTCTTCTCTGTTTTTTCTTCGCCCACACTAAGTGGCTAAAAGCCAAGGTAAGTCAATTTGTCACATGACCCATTTCTCTAAAATGTATTATTGATAGACTTGTCCACCTCCTTTTGACAGCAAAGCCTTTTACTTGTGAATCTTGTTGTCATTTCCCATAATATTTCCCATTAACTGTACTTGTAGTCCTCTTAGGCTCTGTTACACCCACCCTGTCAAAGTAGTACATGTGTACATGTTGTCAGTTACATTATATGTTGTGTAGTTGTCCATACATGTTTTCTAGTTCATTTGAAAGCCTTGTAGGCTTCCCAGATGAAGATAAAATGATAAATGAGGTATTACTAAACAGATGGATTTTCAATACTGCAAATCCAGATGTTGTATAACTTCAGAGAAGCTTTGTTGAAACAATGCAGAAGTTTCTAACCTGCAATCGGCAACAAACATTCGCTGACTGAGTTAAATACACACTACAGTGGTGTTACATAACCCTGCAAATATTGCACACCAGATGTGTGTAAGTATATGTGTGTATGCTGTTGAAAGATTACATCTGGGAAGCCTATACCATAACATCATAGAGATGGCATTCACGTACCGTCATTGAAGTCATTCGTGTGTAAAATTGGTGTCTTTTTTTAACCACAGCAACATGGGAACAATCAGTCAATCAGAGGAGGAACACTATCAAGGACCAATCCACCGACACAGAAGCCACCAAGCCCTCCCATGTCAGGGCGTGGCACTCTCGGGTAAGATTTCCATTTTAGTCACAACGAAAGGGAACGCTAATCCTCTAATTATCAAACATAAAATGAAAAATGCAGGGCTCTTGTGTGGGCGATCAAAGAACATGCAGTTGGTGTACATTTCATATTTAATTTTATTATTTTTTCAGCCATTTATGCCTTTTGATCATGTAGCTGTTGAGTGAAATAGCACCAAGCTTGCTACCCCTGAGCATTACTTTCAAGTAGGGTTTTGATTGTTGTTACTCTATTTTTGTTTTGCTGCTGCATGTGCACTTGAGATGTTATTAAACTGGAAATGCAGCCACAGAAAAATGGGGAAAAATTATCCAGGACGTTAGCCCTGTTCGTATCTTTTACTTTCACGTCTGTCAAAGTTGAATTCCCAGCAGCAGTCCATGACACTAATCATATATTAATTCCAAGAGTCAACTGTGATATAGTGACACAGTGTAGCACACATCACTGCTACCCTGCATCCAACTGGGTAAACTGATAGTGATTCACAACGCTCTAGTCAACACTGTCACGGTTGTGATAGCACAAATTGCTCTGAATTGTGACTATTTTCCTTCATGATTATTTTCTGTTTAAGAACATATTGCATTTTCTTTCTCCATGCTGCAACAGACGCAACACACCCTACAAGACCCTGGAGCCAGTGAAACCACCCACGGTGCCCAATGACTATATGACCAGTCCTGCCCGAATAGGAAGCCAGCATGGCCAGCAGCACAGCCCCGGACGCACAGCATCCCTGAACCAGAGGCAACGCACACACAGGTAGGTGCCCTGAAGATGTGAACATTCTTATTCAGTTGAAATGCAAATAGTGTATGGTTACGTTTCAACCCAAAGTAGTCAAACCTCTGATCAAGAGATTCCTTCAGACTTTGTTGCCTTTATTTCTACTGTGGTTAAAAGATCCAAAAGATTACCCAAATTAGTACTGTGAGGAAAAAGCATTTTTTTCCCACTTCATTTATGTGAAGGATGATACAAAAAAACAGTTGCTTGTGACACTCAGACATTGTAGTCAGTGCTTCCATCACATGCTTTTCTCTAGGATTTGGTGATTGATATTAATTAGAATATTTTTCAGTTATTTTCAGTAAGTGTTTGATAAATGCTCAGTATAATTTCAGAGCTTTGATGGTGGCTAAATTCCTAATATGGTCAGTAAACTTCAGCAAACCAGTTTCTTCAAAAATTATCAATATACAAATTAGTCAGCAGAATAATATTTTATTATATATTATATATTTACTGACTATAACGGTTTCACCACATTATCCAGGCCTACTTTTTTCTGTTGTTCTACAGTAATGTGTCAGAGAACGATGAGCAACCTTAGCATTTACAAACTACTGGCTAAATTAAAATGCTGCAACTACCAACCGACTTGAAAGCCCCACTCCTACAGTACTTCCAGAACTATCGGAAAGCATTACCCCACCCCAGACTGGGACTTTTTTTGTTAGTGGTAAAATAACTGTAATTTTAGACCCTGGTCTCTGGGGTGGGAATGTTCTTTTTTTTTTCCTCCAAAGACTTCCCCAGCTTCTGGGGAAAGATCCTGTGGTGGAAACACAGCTTATGTGACGCTTTTTGAGCTAATGCTACATAAAAACATGTCATGATTGTCTGCATTATTTGAAATGACAAAACAAAAACTAAAAAGCAGTAAGAGCACCAGAGAATGGAAAGATTGCATGGAATACAATAGTACTAGACCGCACAACACTAAGGGGAAATGCTTTCAAACACAATTACATCAGTTATCATATAGGAATCCAAATTGAGTATGATCTCATCAGTCTGATACCAGCCAGACACTGTTGCTCCCTACTGATACAGTTACGACAAAGACAGCAGTGAGCCCTCCTAATTTGATAGTTAAAAGGCTCCCTTTCTACGATGTTTATCAGCTGTGCTTTTAAAGCTGAGGCAGGTACTTTATACTCTAAACCAGGAGTGCCAAAACTCTTGTCTTCCAGCCCATTGTGATCTCAAGTGCGTAGGGCCTGTAAAATAATAACATCGTAGCCTATAAATAAGGACCATTCCAAATGTTTCTCTTTGTTTTGGTTAAAAATACCATTTAAGTGATGAAAATATTCACATTTGCAAATTGTCCAGATAAAAAAGATGTGAAGTAACCTGAAAACAACTGAGACTTCTTAAGCAAAATAAGTAAAATTTTAATAATATTATGCCCAGTTTATAATTTATGCATGTGCATTACAGATCTACAAAGGCACAAAACATTTAATAGTAGGCAGAATGTTGTTACAATTACACTTATACATTCACTTT
The DNA here is from genome assembly GCA_020466265.1 of Siphamia tubifer. NCBI lineage: Eukaryota > Metazoa > Chordata > Actinopteri > Kurtiformes > Apogonidae > Siphamia > Siphamia tubifer. Next base: position 23,174,277 of record CM035802.1, on the reverse strand, counting down.
TTTCAGGTCATTCAGATTTTGTTAAGGACAGTTTGTTAAATGTAAAAATTTTCACAATCTGCTTTTATTTTGGGGGGGAATTTGGAATTCTCATCATTTATAGGCATAATGTAATTTTTTTCCCCACATTATTTTTAGGTTACTATATTCTTTTACTCAACATCATATTGTTGTGTATGTGGCCCCTGAACTAAAGTGAATTTGACACCCTAGACTGTTAATATCTAAAGTCTAATCTTTGCACTTTGCTAATGTATTCCTTAGGCTGTACTGGGACCTTTGGCAGCCTGATTTTTGTTTGACACCCCTGCTCTAAATATTGCCTTTTCAACATACACTAGTGAAATTAATGTCGAGACCACACCTGGAAATACGACACTCTCCGTTATGTGAGGAAAGCGGCTCTCCAAACCCATTAGCCCCAGCATGTCAGAGTTATAATCTCTTCATTTAGTTCAGCAGCTTACAGCACTTTCACACCTCTTCGTCTCCTCCACTATGTTAAACCGAACATTTGTCTTCCACAGCTTGGAGGCTTTCTTACAGCAGCCTGAATCACTCTGATATTAATATCTGTAAAAGCCTCTAATATAAAGTGCTGTCTGAAAAGTCAACTGCAGCATCCAACCTCTTGAATTCAACTCTCAAGGACTGTAACCCAGAAATCCTCACGCAGAGAAGGAGCTTTCATCAAATTTGAGTTATGAGTGAGCGAAGTCGCCTCATTAGCTAAAAAGCCTGTTATGCTGACTGGGATGCTCATAAATATTACACAACTTGTATTTTTCTTACACTCACTCGGCCTCTCTTTTAGGGCTCACGTATGTTTGTACAAACCTGTTCTTTCATACAGTTACCCCTGGTCGCCCTTGACTTTCACTAGTAAACTCCCATGTTCACGCTCCTGGGTTTTGTGTTCCTTTTTGTAATTAGCAGCTCACTTCCTCATTGTGGAGGAGCAGGAGAAGAAATGGAGGGCATCAGTCTTACCCATGTGTGCTTCGGTGCTACCCTAATGTCCCTTTAACAAACTAAAGTACCCAGCCTCCCTTGGCTAATATTGCTGTGGCATTGCTATTTGATTATACAGGCTCGAAGTCGGCCGTGCTTATTCAGCTCATCAATCTCTGCCATCCTCAGCTCTAAATTCAATATAGTGTGTCCCTGTTGTTATCTAATCTCTCTTTATAGTGAAGATTGCAGTATTGGTTTAAAGAACATGCCTTTCGTAACCATGTAACATACTCGTGCCAACTTTTTATGCTAGCTTTTGAACACTCTGACGAATGATAGAACGATATATCGGGCTGATTTTTTTATTTTCTTTCTTCTATCGGTCTCAGCCTGTTGCATTGGCCGATACGCTCTTTTTTTTTTTTTCCTTGCTAAGATTTACTGGTAGATGAAGGAAAAATAGAATAAAAAAGATGAGAAAGAAACTCTGTGTTTTCTGTCCTAGAACAACAAAAGCCATTGATTGGTTCTAACAACAACAACAACAAAAAGCTTGTTACTAAAATGCCTAAGTAGTAGTTTCTATCATCATCTTCCTATATTAAATGCCTTTATAATATTTTTGGTTACATTTTTCAAGAAACACAAAAAAATTAACCAGAAATTTAGTGCTCATATTTAGTCTTAATATTAGTATAAGTACCAGCCTTGGAACCAGTTTTCAGTAACTTAATACAACGCTGTTTATGTTCACAGTATCACAGTACAAGTATTTTGCATAACTTCACAATATATAATTATGTGTGTGTGTCTGAAAAAGATATAATACACCTGGGAAAACAAAAAGCAGGAAGTGTTTTACTATTTAACTCACTGCATCATAGTGTCACTTTCAGAGTTTGTTTTGCATGTTGCATCTTTTCAGTTTCAGTCTTATTCCACACATCTTTTATGTACATAGAAACAGTGAGTCAAACTACTGTATCAGAAGAAACAGTCCAGACTGCATGCATGTTTTAGAAAAATACAGATTGAAGAAGCAAGTACAGTACATTATCTCACATCATACAGTAGAAACTGTGCTCTGGATCTTATTTCCCTCCTACTCAGTCCTATTTGTGTGTATTGAAAGACCAACTGTCTTATCATCTCCCCTACATTGCAGTCACTATCTCATAACTCAAGAGCTCCAAACTTACTCCGCATCAATAAGTAGGTGTTAATATAATAAAAAAAAGAAATATAATATCTCCTGACCTAATAAGGGCTTTAAGGTGTGTCTTTCCCAGTACACAGTGATTAATATAGTTTAAAAAAAAAAACACTTTGAAATGGTAAGATTACACTATATAATATCAGATTTTTTAAAAAAATCTGACTTGTTATCAGTGCCATGGATGTTTGGGATCAAATGTAAATAGAGCAACATACCTTATTATCAGTACACACTTTAGCACATACTTTATTACCAGCAGACTGGCACAAAATATGGATATTTTCATTAGCACCCTGGGATGTGCAAGTTGGAGCCAGCATGTGTTAGAGACATTAAGCCAGTACTCTACACTTTTTGTACATGGATTAGTCTCATTAATTCAAATAACATAAAAAACTGACACCGCAATTTGGAAATAAATACATAAATCCTGTTTTTTTAATGTTTTCTTTAATGGGGTATTTTTCATCTTTAGTTACACAGACTTGGTGATGTATCATAGATGACTGCCGCACTGTTATGACACCACGGTTACCATTGACAACCAGGTGCCGGCAGGATTTCATCCTTCCATTCTAAGGCTTAGGTTCAGCATCCAATGTTGGCCACCACTTAAACCTAATGAAGTTAGCTACATTGGTGTTTACTGAAAAAAACCCCGTAAGTATTAATCATGACTGTACATTTATTATGCAACTCTTTGGCTTCTGTTAGTGCTTAAGAACGGTTTCATACACTCCCCCCCCCCATCAGTTTGTTTGGATTCTTTAGAATGGGCCTTGAGCCTGAATCCTCTTCTACATCTGTTAGATTACATTAACCTTCGTGTTCTGCTTCTGCTCTACATGTGCTTCAGGGTATTTATGCACATCTGAAGAATCAGTGACAGTTTTAGTCTTTCCCAACAAGAAGCTTCCCATCTTATCCAGTTTAGAACATGCCCTTGGCTACTTTGATTTTTGGCTATTTTTGCCTCTAAAATTGAGTTGCATCTTCTCATAATGCCTAAGTATACACTTTTTGTTCATTTTAACTGAGGATTTTGTCTTTTTAATCTCACCCAACATTGGTTGGGAGAGATTATTGTAATCAGCGTGTGTCTGTCTGTCTGTCTGTCTGTCTGCAGAAACGTATCATAATATATAGCTAATGCACATCAGATGCAATGATCCATTTGAGGAAAGGTCGAAGGTCAAGGCCACAATTAACTAAAAAGTCTAAATCACATTATCCTTTATAACTCCAGAACAGAGGGTCACAGAACTTTCAGATTGGTACCAAATGATGCAGAATGAAGATTTCTACAATTCTCATGATTGGTGTTATCACCTACAAGCAATAGTTTTTGAGATCTCTGGAGGTCAAAGGTGAAATGTGGCAAAATTATCTTCTGTAACACTGTGTGTGTAAAGCATAGACATATCAAGCTATATCTTAATCATAATCATAATATTACACACACTGACGCATATGTACATAGAATGAAATTATCAATATTGCAAAAGGTCAAGGTCACATTTAGCAGAAAGGTCAAAATCACATTTTTGGCTTTAATTCAAGAACGGGTTGTCATAGAAACTTGAGATTGGCACAAAACAGGGGCAAGATAAGGCATTCTCTGAATACTTGTTTTTGTTTTTTTGTTTGTTTTTTTTCATTGGCTCTGGGGAATTTTGTCAGCAAAGGAGCTGGAACTTTTTAAAGCCTTCTATGTTACAGAAGGTTGATTTATAAAAGGGGGTAGAGGCTGAATGAGCAAAACAGATGAGGTGGAGATGAGCAGTATTTCACTGAAACAAAGGAGGAGAATGGAGAAAGGAAAAGCTGGAGAGGAGTTAAATGGGTTAGTGAAGGAACGAGTAACTTATAGGGGATTAGCAGGGATAAATCCAGAAGATGCAAATGGTGGGGGTGAAGTACGACGTTCACTTCAAAAGCAGGATGACATGATATTGTTTAGTCCTTTTCTCCCCTGACACTTAGCTCCCTTTGCCACCATCCTCCTTCAGAGGGCCAACCCCTGCTGTTTGTGCCTGGAGAGCCTCGGGGCTCAACTGACATGGATCAGAGAGGAGAAGAGGGGGATGATGGGAAAAGGGGATAAAGGGATATATGTGGGGGGAAGGTGGAAGCAAACAACGGGTTGAAGGAATCAGAGGAGACGAAGGGAGACCGATGGGGAATCATTTTACATGCAGAGATGAGAGGGCGAGGTAGAGGACCGGTCAGAGGTGAGAGGTGGAGCAGAGAAAAGAGAGGTAGAGCAGAAATGAAGATCAAGGGCAGCCAGAGAGAGAAATGGAGAGGGGGAGAGGGGGATTTAGTGGGTTAGGATATTGATCTATGAGGCCTGGGGTCATGCATAGGATGAGGCAGCGCTTACTGTCCAGGGTAAAGCACAGCTGACATACATTTGACGTTCCGTTGTCCTACATCTGCACAGGCCAGTGGCTCTATTCACTCAATCAAATACTCCAACAGCTCTGTATATAATGTGATGTGACTTGTTTTTGATTGGAAGGGAAATCTTGTTAGATTTGGTCCTATAATATTTTGAGAATTTATTTTGACGAAACAATGTAATGTTCATTTCACTTTTTATTTATTTATTTTATTTACTTTAAACATGAAACGAACAAATAAAAACCAAACAAGATAAGATAATAACATAAAAAAAACCATTGAAATGGAAAGAATCTGTCTTCAAGTATGTGCAAGTCAGAAAATTGCGTGATCAAAAAGGAGTAGGAAGAAGAAAACGTATTCAACCCTACCCCTCAAATGTGTCACTACCTTAATATAATTTTCCCCCAATTTCAGCATTCGATGACAACTAATAGACAAGTGTCCAGAGAAGGCCTAATCTTGTTCCTATTTTGTGTCAATCTCAAGTTTCTATTACAACCTGTTCTTGACTTAGAGCCAATAATGTGATTTTGACATTTCTGCTAAAGGCAACCTTGACCTTTGACCTTTTGCAATATTGATAATTTTGTTATATGTATATATGTTTCAGTGCATGTAATATTATGATAATATATCCAGTATTGATTAAGTTATTAAATTAAGTGATTAAAAATAAAGCCTTAAATTTGTGAGAAAAAAAACATTGATAAAACTCTAATTCAAAAGGAAAATCATCCAGATGTATATTATAGAACACAAATGTTCAGAAGCAAGGTCACATTTTTGAGAAAACAATCTACCCGGACAAAACGTAGACACGAGGAGAACATGCAAACTCCACACAGAAAGGTCTGATGTGGAAATAGAACCAGGGTGTGAGACAACCGCTGCACCACTGTGCCGCCCCCAACACGTCAAAATTATGATGTAGCAAGTCACAATTTCTGATTTACTGATTCACAATTTTTTTTCATACTGTCACATTTGTCTAGTTTGAAAAAGTAATGAGTCTATTCTGACAATGTAGAGTATAAAGTACAGATATTTATACAAAAATGTAGGGAGAAAAAGTAAAAAGTTGCCAGAAAAATAAATACTCAAGTAAAGTACAGATACCTAAAAACTGTACAATAAAGGAAGTACTTCCACTTAGTTACTTCCACCTCTGTATTTCTTTCATTCTAAAAATATGTCAGAAATTGCTCTTATTTTTAATGACACCAACACTGTGCAGAAGTCTCTTTTTTTGTTTCATGACTTAAAAAACAAAAGCAACTGAAAATGTACAGAACCGATGATAATATTTGACCATCAAAGGAGTTGTTGGTTATTATGTTAAGGAATTTTTATGGATCGTCTAGATGCTTCTGTTCTGGCAAATTCCATGTTATGGATGATGTGACGCTGACTGAGCTGATGAATCATGTCTTGCTCACCTAAGTGTGTCTCCGCAACAAACCAACTGACTCCCAGTAATAATACAAATGGAAGAAAATGTGAAAACGTGACAGAGTCAGACATGGCACAGATTAAGTTTTGGCCCCTTTTACATCTAACTAGGACATAAAGTGTGCAGTGGTGTGCAGCTTTCTGAAGTATTACCTGCTGTGCAGTCTGAGAGGCTGCCCTGAATAAAACAAGGTTCTCTCTCTCTCTTTCTCTCTCTCTCTTTCTCTCTCTCTTTCTCTCTCTCTCTTTCTCTCTCTTTCTCTCTCTCTTTCTCTCTCTCTCTTCTCTCTCTCTCTTTCTCTCTCTCTCTTTCTCTCTCTCTTTCTCCCTCTCTGTATTCCTCATCCTTTAGTGGAAGCAGCGGGGGAAGCAGCAGCAGGGAGAACAGCGGTAGTAGTGGTATTGGCATTCCCATCGCCGTGCCTACGCCCTCTATTCCCAACTCTGGACCAGGTGAGCTTTGCCAAGTCAAACAGTTTGTCACAGGACATGCTATCATTTTCAGACTATATCAATACGAAAAGGGAGAGCCTCCCAGGACCACACTCATCAGCTTTAGGTATAAAAGCTCTACCCATGCCCTGTGTCACAGAGCTGCTAACCCCCTCAAGATTTCAATTAGCTCTGGTTTTTAAGACTTTTGTTACACTTGGGTGTGCTCTGAATATATTTTCAAGTGATTTTCTACCCTGACTGTCCCAGAAAACAATGTATTTGAGCCTTCACAAAACTCTCACAGACTATAAGCAATCGTCTCATTAAAATCAGATAACACTCTGTACAGTAATGGAGCTACAGTAATGCAGTCCTTTAATTTACAGGAGAAATTAGAGAGTAGACAAGTATTTACTGCACCAATCATTGGCTTTTAAACCAGAAAGCATGTCCGTCATGTTTTTAATCACACGGGAAATTTAAATTAGCTGAAAATTTGCCATTTTGAAGATTTTGTGCAACAATCAATAACAAGTAGATTTGTAGTCATAAATGATAAGGTGTATATGTAAGATACTATTTGCAGTGAGAGCATGCATGTAGCACAAAGCCTATGTTTACCAGACAGGGATTATGCAGACCCATTGTGTTCTAAGCACAGCTGATTCTCTATCCTACTGTGTAAATAGGCCAAGCTGCGTTAGGTCTGCTGCTTTACAGTAGAACAGTAAGACACCATTCACACATGATCTACACGTCGAACAGTCAACAGCAGACATTACACAGATTATGCTGTTGTTAAACTGGAATTAACCACTTTAAATTTCGTCTTGAAAAAAGTCATATTTTAGGTTGATGTTGCAGCTGTTTTGCCTCAGAGATATGATCAATCCAGCAGCACAAGGCTAACCACAGCTCCCTGCAAGATTGTCGCCATGGAAACCGTCAATTCATACTTCAAAGAAGTGTGTCGAAGTGTGTGCTCAGCAGTGCTGCACCTTGACAAAGTCAAAACTCCTCCAGTCCCCAATGGGTCCTGAGTAAAGTGATGTTATGTAACCGCGAAGAGGAGCATGAAGCAGGCGAACAGATTGTCTTACTGATTTACTGATCCATACCAAAAACCTGACTCACTCTGCACATGTGTGGAAATCCTACCTCCAGATGCCAGCATGTTGAAATAGTGTGTACTCTGGATTGGATTAACATAACAATTTGAGGGGTTATATGTAGTATTTCTATTTTCAAATGTAAAATAAAAAAGACCTATCATTGATGTTAAAAAAACAAATAAACTGAAGTTATGTCATAGAACATAGTGTATTGGACTGTAGAGATTTAATAATAAGATGCATAGTGATTATTTTTAGTCTTACTTTCTAAAAACAACTAAACTAAGAGCGCTATAATGTAAACTATCAGCACGGGAATATTATATAACCTACAATATTTTAATTGACTGTCAAAATACCCAAGCATGAGTTTTTATGTAAAGTAGAAAACTTAATGATACCTTAACATCAATGTGTGTAAACAATGACTTTTATATTTTATTTACTGTGTGTGATACCATCTGTGGATACATAGGGTTGATTCATTGATAGTTTTAGTGGTTGTAAGTGTGTTGTAGTATGTGGCTTCCCCCTACTGGTGAGAGTTGGGTATATCAGTATTATATATAACCTTTTAACTAGATTTTAAATAAGTAAATTTATATTGTCATTGGTTTTATTGTGATAAAATTGTTACAAATGAATTACTTTCATGAAGACGGTCTTATTGTGCTAAGACTAGCTAAATTTTCTTTATTAGTTAAATAAACTTTTTTGTTCCCTTATATTAGCCACTGTTACATCTCTAAATATTGTTAGCTATTCTAGAATTTCTAACTGATTAAAAAAAATGTTTTACCCATCTACTAAAGCCAATGGTAACATTCATATTAATGGTATTTAAATTACAAAAACTTACCTACAAATACCGGTGATGGGAAGAAGCATTTTCAGTAGTAACGGTTACTAATGACAATCCTCCTTTCAGTCCCGCCCATGTCGGCTCCTCCAGGTGTCCCTCCACCTCCTCCCCCACCCCCACCCATGTCAGCTCCCCCAGGGGCACCCCCCCCTCCTCCTCCTGCTCCTCCTCCTCCACCAGCGCCTCCTCTAGCTGGGTTTGGGCCGCCAGCGGCACCACAGCTTCCCATAGGTGAGACTCGCCGACCACTGAGGCCACGCCTGTCGCCTCTGCTGTCCGGGATGGTGGACAATCAGCACTTTACTTGTGATCACGCAGCTCCACAGTGGAGGGTGTATGTGGGTGGAGGGTGAAATGTGTGGGTGTTTGTGCATTCTGCAAGCAAAAAGTTCCGTGTGGAGCCATCAAAGACCTGTTGATTTTACAGTAGGAAAATTCAGCTGTCACGCTTTATTCCCATTTTTGGAGAGGCTAAGTTACGCCCTTCTACTTCTGGTCCATGGGTGCTTAGCTTGCAAAAAAATTTGAATGGGGGTGAATGGAGCGAGTCAAGCTAAATTCAGAGTCTGTTTGGCAAGTGCTCTGAAATTCACGTATGATAGCGGTTAATAAGAAATATTTGACGTGGCATAGACAGACCACCTGTTTATGATGAGAAGCAAATGTTATGTTAGGTTTTATGTGGGTTTAGTAAGAGACTACAATGTGTCGCGTATGTAATGTCACACTCCACTCAGCTGTGGTGTGCACCAGGCGTGCAGTCCAAATTATTAACGGGTTTTACTCGCAAATTAATCAGACTTTGGTTAACAGAAGCAGTTGAAACACACATCAATAATTATCATTTATTATGAGGTATAACGTGTGTGATTCAGGGCACATGACAAACCAGATATGATTTTAGCATTTTATTTCCCATTGAATACCATTGATTAATTTTCTGATTTCAGGCCCCATGAGCCTGAAAAGGGGTGGAGACTTAAGCTCCCCATCGACAAGTACAGTTCAGTTAATTTTACTGATATTTGATGGACGTATCAGCAAATCAGTCATTGTAAAGATGATCAGTACAATGATTGGCTTGAGGTTTCCTCTGGTTCCACCCTCTAGACTGGACTAAAAAATTTTTTTTTTTGTAAACATTCTATTTCAGTGCGTGATATGTGATTGTGAAGAGGTTTTCAAGCAATATGGTAAAATCTCACCTTTAAGTGGTTGTTCTTAAATCATGGGCAAAATATTTGGGGTTTAATGTATATTTGGAATTGAGTTTTTCAAAAACATTAAAAACAATGCCTTCTTTCAATTTGCATTTTGAGTTCAGAATTATTACAGATTTCGTGAAATACTATTTGATTAAAAAAAAAAAAGAGAAGCTGTTAGCTGTTGATGGTTCTTTGTGCTTGCAGGGGTGAACAGTCTTTGTGTTTGCTTCATGGTGAACAGCTGTTTGGACAAATGGTTTGGTAATTGATTGTCAAATGTCTTTAGTCTTCAGTGGTGGTGGTTTTGTGTCATTCTTTTACCAAGCTGTTGCTGCCTGATAAATAAGTCTCATATAACTGAATGCACTGTGGATTTTAAATACTGCCTGCAGAATATCTCCAACACTTAACTCGCATTAGTTGTCAAGCTGCAGGATCCCCTTTGGTACAGGAGGTTTTACCCTATATTTAAAAACAGACCAAATCTATTGAACTAAAACAATTCTTAGTTTGAACTAAAACATTTTAATGTATGATAACATCAACTTAACTTGCCTTTTAGGGTTTGAGACTTGTTTTGCAGAGGTACTGTTTCATTAGCTTTTTCCTACATGTGATTAACATTGAGCTGCATCAGGTTTAATGTGATGTGTATCATGCATTAGTTTAGTTCTACAAAGTAAATGCTAAATCAGCATTTCAATGTTTAACTGGTTCTGGTTTCATCTGATTTAATACAATTTGAGAAGTGGCTCTTTTCCATGATGTTTTAACATATGGTTTTAGACGTGACAATGTTCAGATTTTTTTTTTGTGCAGCTTACATTATTATCACAGGTATCGCCTCATATTGGTACTTGTTTTTTTCTCCACCAAAGCCAGTTTTGGATCCAAAGTAGTACTAACATGAGAACTAAGAGCTCCTCATGTTGACATGGGGGGGTGACATATCAACCAACAAGGTCAACTAAAACCTTAATAAAAATGTATAGATGGATTTTGATAACATTTTCAGGATGTGTTGGGAGTGTCACAAGGAACAAATGATTACATTTCGGTGGTGATCCTGGATTCTGAATCACTTTGAAATTTATTCTCCATTTACCACAGTGTAAAATTTCCAGAATCCAGGATCTCTTCCGGATCACCACCAAAATTGAATCATTTGTTCCTTATCAGACTCTCAATACATCCTGAAAAATGTTTATCAAAATCCATCCATAACTTTTTCAGTAATGTTGCTGACAACCAGACAGACAGACAGACAGACAAAATCCAGTGAAAACATAACCTCCTTGGTGGACCTCTCTTCATTTGAGGGGGGGGGGGGGTCTGCCTTGGTGGAGGTTTGCACTCTCATTGCTTTTCTAGTTTACATATGTGGTCCCTGGCAGGACATACAAATACAGATAAAAACAGAAAACAACCCCCCCCCCTCCTCCCACACACACACACACACACACACACACACACATACATACACAGTCATTTTAGTAAAACTGCTTGAATTTCTGAAATCACAAACTGTGTTACTGTATCCCATGCCACCATGTTCAGTTATTAATATCTTTGCTTAAAAAGTGACTTTTTCTTCAGTTTCTCTCTTTATAATATATTAATCCTCAACTTTATTCTGAATTTTTATGAACATCAAGCTGGTTAGTAAATTAAGTGTTGGAAAATACCTGATTTTTACAGAAGAAAATCAAAAACACAGAATATAGAAGATAATATTACAATAAATGGTGATAAACCTCTTAAGGATGGTTCAATATAGAGAAAAATGAATTTGCAAACTGCCACAAATGTCACACTAGTTCTTTATGGGTTAAAGCACCCATCTCTTTGACTGAATCTCCTGTGTGTGTTTGTTCAGATACCGTTTCCATCTGATTGATTTCTGATTTGACGACTTGAAAGTGACGAGAGCTGTGACTTGAAAATGTGCATTTTATCTTCAGAGGTTCAGTGTTGTCATGTAGCTGTATCTACTGCTGCTAGTAGAGGCATATTTAGTCATGTGGTTCCACCCATCCCCATCTGATGGGGATGGGTGGAACCACATCAACATCAACTAAACGAGCCTCTACCATCACTGGCCTCCTTAGAGACACTACAGTATCTACAAATGAGAACAGGAAATACCACAACCCCACTGAAGAATCTTCTCCTTCCCTCACCCTGTTCTCATCTCCATGTCTCACGTCAAAAGTTAAGACGCAGAGATAAGGAGGTTGTTCTTGGACGACCCATGTAATGATAAGCAGCTGCCCTCAGTCTCACACACCCGGTGATACTTTGTCTCTGGGAACTGCGTGGAGAAGTTCTTTTCACTCTGTTCTGCTCTGTCGCCGTACTCTTCTTTGTGCTGAATGAATAATTTCCGGCCACTTTTTCTTTTCTATATTTTTCTGCAAAACTCTCACTTGGAGGATTCATTTGGATGACCTCTTGGGACTGATGAAATGTGAAAAATAAATATCTACGTAACACTGTCATTAATTAACCTTTTTTTTTAACCTCTGTAGCTCTCACCTGCTTCCTCTAATTGGGTATTAGTTGTCTTTCTGGATGCTCTAGGGTTCGAATCGATTATTTACAAGCTTCTGTTACATTCTCCAGTCTTGATGATTCACATTTTGGGTTCTTTTGTTGTCCCCCCCACCCCACCCCCACCCCCATCCTCTGCCTTTTGGACCTCACCTCTTCCCTTTTCTGTCTAACCCCCACCCCTCTCTGATCCTTCCTATTTCTCCCTCTCTTCCTTGTCTTTGGGTGCTTCTAGCGGTGGCCCCTGGGCCTGGTCTGGGGCCCGCTCCAGTGTCCCAGTTTGGAACCATCTCGCGGCAGATTTCGCGACACAACCCCTCCAACTCTTCTGTCTCTATGGTTTCGGCCACGGGCACCTATCGCCGGGCGCCGTCGGTCACTTCCCAGTTCTCCTTGCAACAGCAGCAACAGCTACAGCTACAGCAGCAGCAACAGCAGCAGCAGCAGCAACAACAGCAGCAGCAACAGCCTCATATTAATGGAGGCACACCTGGCTATGGCCAGAACTCAAGTAAGGCCCGTCTGCCTCCAGTTATAATCCTCACTTCTCTCCAAACGGTTCAGTTTAGAAGCCTCATACCATTATTATATGTTTGCAAGTCACTGCTTTCTGAAGGTCAAGCTTGCATTCTTGTCAGAATTATTGACTTTTCCTGTAACTTTGAAAGGGCAGTTTAATATTTCTGTGAAATTCAGACGTGCCTTCACTTTTACATCTGAACATCCTTGTACTTGACTCCTTCGTGATTGCAGTGCAGACAGATGATATTGGCTTAAAACTCAAGCACAGTGGTGTGAGGCCAAAGCACCACCTCTGGTTTTGACTGTTCATGGATTTGATTGGACATATTCATATTCTCTGGGAGTTGACCTTAAATGTGCAGAGTTTAGCGCAATGAATTATCCTCAAATATCTCAAAGTGTAGCAGCTTTACAGAAAATACAGCCACTTTAACTTTTCTCATCAACACTGTAAATTCCATGACAGCAGCATTAGCTGGTAATCCTGGCTATAAATACTGGGGTTAAATGTTAGTAAGATGGAGATATTAGACATGTATGTACTAGTGCTGCCAAATGATTAGATGACTGCCACTGATTAGTCACAGGGTTGCTTTGGATTAATTGTGATTAATCGTGATATTAATTTAGTTTCATTTTTCATGAGCAAATAGGCTCAAGAAAGAAGGGACTAAATCTGCATTTAATGTGTTTGTTGCAAGCAAAGCAATGCCCCCCCCCCCCCCCGGACACACACACACACACAGAAATGGTTTGCTGAAAAGGAAACTCTTGTCAAAAACTCTTTCTTGATCAACTGTTCTGTTTTTTTTGGGGGGGGGGGGGGGTTTACTCAAATTTCCCACAAAATATGCAAAAATACAGTAAGAAACACAACAAAAGTGAAGAAAAACATGCTAAAATGTATAGTATTTATGTGGATGTGTGTTAAAACTTTTAATCTGATTAATGTGATGATGAATGGCGCATTAATGCATTCAATTTTGCCAGCCTCAGTATATACTCTATAAATCAGTTCCATGTAAACTGATGGCGTTGGCAACTGTGCAATATTCTATCTCCGCCTCTGGGATCTGTGATTTTATGATGGCTTCATGAAAATAGTTGCTTATATTTATACTGAATGTCTGATTATGCACATACCCAATTTTAATGACATTAAAAATTAAAAAAGTTAAATGAGAATAATCCACTGTTGTGGATTCTGAATACTATACGCCTTGAGTTAACCACCAACATGCTGTGTGATACTATTTAATTCTTTATTTACATTATTTACATCCATTTTAAGGTCTTTACAGACCACATCTACTAGGTCTCAAGTCGGTTCATGCTCTTTACCCCTGGTTAGTATTAACAGTGATAGTCCTCTATGTCCAACAGCGCCCTCCTCTGACCACTATTTGCACTGACCCTTATCAGCTCACAACTGACAACTGCTTGATTGACTGAAATCAAACATAATCCCCAGTTTATCCTCTGGCCTCGGCCATCTCCAGATACCACGTAAAATCTCATCAGTGATGACGTCTGTAAACTTTTCGTTCCCACCACATTTGTGTCTGGTCTGTGACAGAAAGAAATACCTCTGTTTTAGCTCTGTCCCTTAGTCCCTTTATCTCCCACTTTTCACTGTGTGTTTGTTTTATTGGTTTGTTTGTATTCAGTTTTGTTTGTTTGAGACTTAGGGCCACTCTTAAATGTCTCCTGTATACGCTTGGTGACTGATGGGCTTTCTCTTCTCTTCTCCTTTTGCTTCCTCTGTCGTTCGTGGCTCCTCTGCTGCCGTTCAGTGTCTATTGCCCCCCCTCCTCCCCCCATGCCCCAGCTGACTCCACAGATACCTCTGACTGGCTTTGTGGCCAGGATGCAGGAGAGCAGTAAGTGAAGAGGCTATGTTATTTGTGCCCACTCTTCCCATCTCCTCACCACCCAGCATGCATTGTGCTTGTTTGTCATCTTCTTTCTGTCTGTTGAAAACAATGAGCGTTCAAAGAAGGATTCTCATTATAGTCCTGGCTTTGGTTTTACAACTAATACCTTTTAAAATGACTACAAACCCGCATTGTAGGTCAAAGATATAAATGTCATGCAATGGTGAATTATGTAAAAACACTGTTATGTCATAATAGCTGGGGAGGTTATTCTTTTAATTGTGACAAAAATGATTAAAGCACCAAAGTTGGTAGAGATAAACTTTAGGACATACTGCCTTATTTCAGAAGGGGTGCCAAAAAAGTCAACCATCCAGTCACATGGTTTTATCTCAAAATATGCTTTTTGGGTAAAATATTGTTTTTTAGAACTTTATTTTTTGTAAATATATTGTCCACTGGAGAAAAATTTTAACACTTCAAAATGATACCTATGGATTCTATGAAGTATTTTAGGTATGTTAATTAAGCTAACTTTAACAAATCACCATGGTAACAGTCATTTTGGGGTGAATATTTTCTTTTTTGATAGTGAAGTTTAAAAAAAAAAACAAAAAACTATCTCACAAAACAAAATGGATATTTACACAATTTTTTGCATCATTCTTGTCCTAAAACCATCAAAGACGTTTTTTGGTCACTATGATGTGGCATAGAAAGTTTCATAAACATGGGGAAATTCACCCCAAAATGGCTGTTACTATGGTAATTTGTTAAAGTTGGCTCAATTAACATACATAATAAAGTTAATAGGATCCATAGTGTTAAGTTTTCTCCAGTGGCCAATATATTTATTAAAAATAAAATCCTAAAAAACTATATTTTACCCAAAAAGCACATTTTGAAATAAAACCACATGACCAGATGGTTGAATTTTTGGCACCCCTTCTAAAACCATGTAAAGTTCATCTCTACCAATTTTGGTGCTTTAATAATTTCTCTCACGATTCTTCCAAATATTTGGATTAAACTGTCCCCCTATAACAATCTCATGCTCACATGGGTTGAACTCAGACGACAATCGCATTTCTGCTTTTCTTTTGTTTTATTTCTTTTGTTTCTTGACTGAGCTGCCTAAAATTTGCATCAAGATACAACTCCTACAAATGCAACATCAGTAATTGGTGGTTTATTATAAAACACATGTAATGAACCAGGTTTGTTGTGCGTGTTACTAGATAATGAAGTGAAAATGTATTATATAATGTTTTTACATAATTCTAGTCAGCCACAATTTTATTTCTTTATTTATTTATACTGTTATTTTTGTGTCACAGGAATTTTGTGAGGTAACGTGACAAAAAGAACTGCAGAGTCTGTCTGGGTCACATTATTGAACTGTGTGCTGCCCTCTAGTGGTGACAAATGTAAACTACACACCAATCAGGACTCGTCAGTTACTCTTTAGTAGAAAGTAAATGTGAGATTTCATGGTAAAAAATGTGTCATAGTGAATCTAACCTACTAATAAGCATGACTTAACACATGCATGAACTGATGGTCAGTCTTTTAATAAAAACAGCTCAAGTACGTATTTGTACTCTGGTTCCTCACATCCACTCAGTAATTGTGCATGTTTAATTTACCGCCGTTTTACCACGAGGCTTCTGCTGATCATAAATCTGTATTCTCTTAAAGGGATAGTTCACTATTTTTCACATGAATTTGTATGGGATCACTTTCTTTACTCTGGTGCACCCACAGTGACTTAACCCCGACAGTGTCCTGTGAGTCGAGTTCTGATCTGGTTTTGGTCAAAGCGAACATTGTCCCGGAAGGTTTCCTGGGGTCAAAAAAATACAATGTGTTTCTTCTCAAAACAATACATGTTTGAATGACTGATTTATTTCCATGACAAAACAGTCACAGAACAAAAACTCACACCTCGTAATTGCTATGAATTACTTTCTCTCAATAGGGATAAATGGGCGTTGTCACCCTAGCAAACTACATTTATCAGTTGTTTGGTCGTGTTTGCGGCTGCTACGTGCAGGCGAACAGCCGTTAAGGTCTATTTATACTCCAAAGCAAAGTCCTAGCAAGTTGGTGAGAATGTGTTTTTAGCACGAAGAGCACTAAAAACCTTGTCTCCCGGGTGCTTTCCGAAAACACGTGTTGTTGCTAAGTTACGCACTGCTGTGTTAAAAGAGCACGCCATCTACTCCCCGCACTGGCATAAATTACAAATATCTGCGACAATTTAACTGTGACACTTTGATGCAAGATTATGCAGAGGCCATTAGCAGTGACAACGCACATTGATCACTATTGAGAGAAAGTAGCTCCAAGCAATTACAAGGTGTGAGTTTTTGTTCCGTGACTGTTTTGTTATGCAAATAAATCACTCATTCGAACACATACTGTTTTGAGAAGCAATACATATTTTGGTGACCCCAGGAAACCTGCTGGGACTACTTTCGCTTGGATCAAACCCGGACCAGAAATCGACTCGCAGGACACTGTGGGTGCACCAGAATAAAAACGCTGATTCTATGCAAATTCATGTGAAAAATAGAGAAGTATCCCTTTAAATGAAGGTACAAAGCCCATTTGTAACCTCACCTTTCCATCATTCAACAGTTGCAGACACCCCTACTCCTCCTCCACCTCCGCCTCCAGATGATATGCCCATGTTCGATGACTCCCCCCCACCTCCGCCCCCTCCCCCTGTGGACTATGAGGAGGAGGACGCCGCTGTAGTACACTATAGCGACCCATATGCTGATGGAGATCCACAGTGGGCACCCAAGAGCTACATGGAGAAAGGTCTGATCAAAAAACAAAGGGACCAAAGCAGTTTTTATCCTCCTCACTAGTTTTTTCCCCCTATAATGCTATCCTATGTATTTTGCATTTTTTGGTAGTTTTTTTTTTTTTTTTCCTAAATTTAATTCACAGATCATATATATATGTTCATGAAATTTCAGTCATTTCAAAGTTAACTATTATCAAAATGGGAAAAAAAATAAGAAAAATGTGTCCATCCACTGTCATTGATCCAACTTTTATTAATGAATTAATGTTGTAGAAGAAGGTGATGTTTCCAAGGTAACTACAGTCTCTGAATGTCCAATGGGTCATATCTGATGACCAAGAAAAAATGAATGACTGCATTTTACACCTTTTATTGACATGCATTGATAGGCTTGATTATTCATTCATATTGATTATTCATGGTGATGTCTCAAGTATTCATTGAGTTATAGCATGATATGTTTCTGCAGTCACACACACACACACACACACACACACACACACTCGGTGATTACAATAACTTCTCCTAACTAATGTTGGCCAAAATTTTACATTTTTTATTGGTGCGTTCATGAAAACCTAGTCTTATTTTTAATCTTTAATTTTCAACAATTCACTTATTAAGATCTTTTCTTTTTTTTTTTTGCTCCTGTTTCCAGTCGTGGCCATATACGATTACAGCAAGGACAAGGATGACGAGTTGAGTTTCATGGAAGGGGCGATCATTTACGTCATCAAGAAGAACGACGACGGATGGTTCGAGGGTGTCTGCAACGGTGTTACCGGCCTTTTTCCCGGTAACTACGTGGAGAGCATCATGCACTACGCCGACTGAAGGCACCCAGCAGTAACAGTACAGTCTATTTATTCAGTCATATCATAGTCCATTCTGACAGACTGACAGCGGCTGATCTCCACCCCTGAGACGCTTCCACCCACTGTATGATCTCCTTTTGATATGACAGAATGTTCTTTCTCTTACTGATTGCAAATAAAACGAAAAGTAATATCTATTTAGTTTATTTTGGTGTAATACGGGCAGGTGGGGGACATTTATGGAATATGTAAAAAAAAAAAAAAATTAATAATAATAATAATAAAGTTTTTAAAGTATTGGACTGCACATGCTCACATGGGTTGAACTCAGACGACATTTGCGTGGCTGAAGGATGAGCTCGGACAAAGAACAAAACGTAACGATGGAACAAGTAAAGTGTAAAAGCACCTTCAGGTTATATGTTGGCACTGTCTGGTGTAAATAATGTGAGCTGCAGCCGCTTGTGTTTCTTTAATATAAATGCGGTGAATGTCAAACCTATGGTAGTTTCCATTTGTGGTGCCCTCCCTGGCTACATAAAGCTCATCTGTACTGGTAAGAAATGCAGATGACTGATAAATCCGTGTATCATTCGTTTTTCAAAGTAAAACCGGAAATAAGACAACGGGGGGAAAAAAATCTAGTTTCTTCGTTATTTATTTCCAAAACCAACGTGAAAAACAGATACTTATGCATTTTAGGGTTTCCTTTTAGTGTTTAAATGAATAATAGAAAAAACGGACAACGACCGTTTCCTGTTTTGTTTCATTTTGACGTGAAGCAAGTTGAGTAAACCGGAAATTAATCTTAACAACTGAAAGAAACATGGCCACCGGACTTGAAGATAATTATGGTATAATATAACATACATTTTCTCCGTGGTCGTATCTTCAGATTTTAGGGTGACCTTCCTAGTTTCCCTAAATAGGACGGAGGTTTACAGCTTTGTCACTACGGGTCAAAGGTCATTTCCGGTTTACTCAACTTGCTTCAGGTCAAAATTGGATCAAAAGGAAAAACGGCCGTTATCCATTTTTTTCCATTAATTTAAACACTAAAGGGAAAACCGAAAAACCGCATCGTTATCCATTTTTTAATTTTGGTTTTGGAAACAACGAAACAAGTTGTTTCTTCATGATTTGTCTTACTTATTTGTTTCCTTTTTCAAAACGAATGATAAACGAATTCTGATACTTCACAAAGTTTTCAAACTTTATTTTGTATATTCGGAAAATCTGAAAATCAGCCTTGGTGGTAAAAGCATGCAGAATTTGATGACATAATATAATCTGAAGTTTGTTGCCATTATGCATTATGCCATTATTTTTCTTTTGTAAATGTATTAACTTTTTTTTAATGCTGTTGAAATCATTGAATTAAGCCGCAAACAGTTTTTCTAAATTATTTCAACATTTAAAATCATTAAATTTATCCCAACTGATGTGTTTAAATCTAGAATTGCACCCCCCTTTTTTCCTTCCATATTTTGGTTAATGATGAAGCTTTTTTTATGGTTATGTCACATCACTGTTATTAAGTATAATCTCCAAAATAAAGAATCTGTGGGATTGGTATCCGGCAATAATAGCAGAGGTGGAAAAAGTACTTCTATTCTATACTCAAGTAGAAGTACAGCTACTTGTGTGAAAAAGTACTGTGGTAAAAGTACAAGTTCTGATTTAACTCCTTTACTGAATTAAAAGTTAAAAAAAAAAATACAATTTCTCAATTGTAATAAAGTAAAAAGGAAAGCTGTATATATATTTATTTATTTTACCATAGATGAAAAACTTACTTAACCAGGAAATATCAGAAAAGTTTAAAAAGTATCCCAAAATTAACCCATAAAAGTGAATTACCTGTGTAGAAAATGTTTGATTGGGTCACAGTACTCACTTTTGTGGGTATGTACAGGAAATTTTGGAAAAATGGGGGGAGGGGGAGTTTAAAAAAAATCATAAATATGCACAATTATTATGAAAAGTCAAAGCTATGACATTAAAACATTCTAAATTATGAGATAGAAATTACGTGATAAGAAATGCCTAATTATGAGAAAAAGAGCTGAAATTATGAGATAAAATGGCAAAATTGATATAAGAAGTCATAATTGTGATATAAAAAGTCACAATTTCGCTCTGATTTTCCCTCTGAAGTGTTAGTGTTTTAACATTTTAGCATTCTGTCTAGTTTGAAAAAGTAAAGAGAATATTCTGAGAATGTAAGGATTATAAAGTGCAGATATTTATGTAAAAATGTAGGGAGTAAAAGTAAAAAGTTGCCAGAAAGATAAGTAATCAAGTAAAGTACACATACCTAAACAATCTACTTAAGTACAGTAATGAAGTACTTTTACTTAGTTACTTTCCACCTCTGAATAATAGGCTCTGGTTGCAACTGCAGGATGATGCGTGAAGAGCAGTAGTTGTAGTGGAACTGTGCCTGACACTGCCATGTGACAATTCAGATGTAATGGAGACCAATAGACAACTTTAATACCTCCTTAGCGTGCTGTGGGAGCCCATTACCGCCACTGTGGACGCAGAAAAAAAGATCCTGAATTACTCACAATAATGACATTATATCTGAAAATAACAGTCGTACAATTTCAATAGCAACTTATGAACATACACTGGATATTATTAGTGCACGGCGGAACTGTGACATCATCCATTGTGACTGTTTGATGCCAATGATGAGTTTTCGGAGCCAGAAATGACCATATTTGGATAAAAGACATGGACGCATGAGGCATCAGAGATGATCTAATAAACATATAATCAAGAATTGCATATGAAAATAACTTTACGTCTTGTTCGTGGAAGCACAATGGAGATGTTTGTGGGACAAAAATTTTTTTTTTTTATTCCAGGCTGTCAAATGATTAAAAATTTTAAACTGATTAATCACAGGTTTGCTTTGGATTAATTTTGGATCAAAATACAGAAAAATACACTAAGAAAAACAAAATAAAAAGCGTACCATATGTATATTCAGTAGAAATAAAAAAAATAAAAATACTGATATCAATGCATAAATTCAAATTTTTACCGTTTTTTTTTTTGTGGTAAATTTTTTTGAAGTCGGTTTTATAAGAATGAAGGCATCTTTTCAGGAAAAAAAAGTGAAAACGAAGCAGCAATACGTCATAATCTGAGGAAATAGGCATCAACATTTTTAAGATGCTACCAATAATAAATTTAATTTATAAATCACTTTTCATTCAGCAGAATCCCAAAGTGCTACCAAAGATGAAAAAAAAAATATATATAAATAAAATAATTCCATTTGGCTTCAACCCTGACCCCCTTTGAAAGCGGACCAACCTTTAAACAATGTCTGTCATTTAATCTCATTGAAACACAGTGTGATAATAAATTTTTAAGTACTGTGTCATTTTTCATTATGTAGATACTAAATACTAACTCCTTGAAATGACAGGATCCTTCTTCAATGCCAGTGTTTGAAATGGGCTCCCAAAGACTTCTATGACATGTTCTGCGCTCAAGACTGACTCCACGGCTCTGATCATGTGATCTCCCATGGTGCATAGGTGTACATAATATACAATCAGCCAATCACTCAGGTCTTCAGCATCATCCTAATAAATCCTGGTTATTCCTGATGGGCCTCAAACACATGTGATCACCTCTTAATAACTGATTAAAAGGTCCATCGTTACCTGCGTTGTCACAGTTTCAGCGAACTGCAGCTTCTATGTTTTGCTTGTTTTGCCAAGATCATTCCTGATATTAAATGTTCTGGCTCAGTTTCATGGTAGAAATATTGAGAATTCTATCTTTCTGCCCTTCATTTGTATATATAATGTGTTGATTCAAAATTTAATGTACAGTCTTTTTATAATAAACAATTCTATGTACAAGCTGCATTTGTGGTCACTCGCAAATGAAAAATTAAGACTTGTATTTTAAAAAAAAAAAGTTTTATTGTTGTGAGCACAGTCATCGTGGATGTTAAGGCCTTTGTTGTTACAGGACACTTTATAGAAGTCGACTCAGAACATTTCGTGAGACATGTTTGGCCTTTGAGGTGTGGACGGATCCTTAGAGACATAATGCAGATCCTCAAAAAAAAGAAAAAAAAAACACACCAATGACAATGATGCACTTCATTTGCATTTGGAATAATAATAATATTTCTGTAGCCCCTCCACAGCTCGTGCGAGGTCATGGAGGCAGCTGCAGTTACAGTACCAGAAGCAGTGTATGTTTGGGATGCAGTCCACAGTGCATTTTATAATAAGTTCACACATTCACACATCACTGCCTTTCAGTTCAGGACATTTGGAGGATTTGCACTAAAAACTGCATCACTTGTAAGCAATCTTTGTATATAACCTTAAACAACAGGAGTTCAGACAGAACCCCGAAGCGGTTCTGATCTCAGGCTTGGACCAATTCCTTCGCAGCTCACGCCTTTCCGTGAATTGGCACTAAAGCCCACCGCCGGGGTCGGTCTGAACAACCCCCCCCCCCCCAGCCCTGATGTCAGGTCAGGGAGTGAGTGGGGAGGTCGTCTTTGGACCGGTAGCTGCCTGAGGTGAAGCCCGGTCATGGAGGCTCACTTGTCTCTGGTGAGCACCATTTCAGTGAGGCGGATGAGGGCGTCCCTCTCGGCCGACGGCCTCAGCATGCCTAGCTGCCTGATGGCCTCCTGGCAGTAGCGCTGGGCCAGGAAGGTGGTCTGCTGCACGCCGTCGCTCTGAGGACACAGGATGAACGCTTTTCAGATCAGATGAGACTTTATTTATCCCACCATGGGGAAGTTCCTGCTCTCAGGACGGCACTTCAGGAGCGTCAAATCCCACAAACAGCCTTATTTCCCCAAAGCCATCTGTCTCCATTAATCAATGCACAAAAAAACAATGACAGCAAAAATAAGCTAGATGTAAAACTATGGATATAGGAATGATAAAGAAATTCCTAATTTGCCTCATCTCTCATTGTGAAAACACATTTTTTGGTGACTGATTTTATTATGTATCTATTCTGGACCGCTTCACACCTTTTCTGAAAATTTTATGGAAATTGGTCCAGTTGATGACTGACAAAAAAATGGTAAGAAAAAAAAACAAACCAAAAAAACAACACAATGTGATCACAATGTATGCATCATCCAGGATTAAACCCAGATCTGTGGTCGGTCGTACCTGGAGGACGTACTGCCAGGCTCGATCCACATCTCCTTTAGAACTGAAACGCCTCATGATCATTGCATGGAGTTCAGGAAACTGGATAAAAAAAAAACAAAGATTAAATATAAGACAACACAATGCTCATTCAGAGCTGAGAGGATCCTCTGCAGATATATAGTAGTGGAAAAGTATTTGCACACCTTTAAAAGTTTACAGAATTTCCAATAACATGAAGTAAATGGACTGAACTCGCATAGTGCTTTACCACCTTCATCAAACCACTTTACATTAAGCCTCACATTCACCCATACACACACACCTACTAGGAGCCTAAATGAGGGTTCAGTGTCTTTGCCCAAGGACACTTCGACATGTGGACAGCCAGAGCCGGGACGCGAACCACCGACCCTTCAGTTTTTGGACGACCTGCTCTACCAGCTGAGCCACAGTCGCCAGAATTCTTCACAATTTATGTGAGGATAACATCACCTCACATAATTTGTGAAGATAAATTGGGTAAAACTGCCCAATTTATCGTGTTATTCATTTCCATACATATCCCCCCAAACCTAGTTTTGACCTCGACAGAACAGAGCGTGTGCAGATGGGAACAATACTTGGCTGATGTCAAGGAACTTAATGACTTTTAATGCAATATACTGTAGCACAAATGCATGAGGTGTCCAAAACCTTTCCCCACCACTTTAGTTTGCACTGGAGCAGTACATCCAATCCTAAACACACTGGGATATCACATGAAATATCATTCCCACCTGTTGACAAGCAAACAGAACTGGTCCAGTGGCCAAACCCAGTTTGAGGTCTGCAGCGGTGGGCTTCCCCATATGACTGGCTCCTGACGTGAAGTCTAACACATCGTCCACCAGCTGAAGGATACAAAAAGAATTAATACTCTCATTACATTATTTCTAGTCAGTTTTCCTATGACCTGGATGGAAAATTAGGACATCCTTTACTCAAACATACTGTGTAATGTTTAATATATCAGCTGGCCGATATATCGGAACAATATTTCAAATGTTTTTCTTTTATCAGCCTGTTACATTGGCCGATACGTTCTGTCTTCCCTGCCATGATTTACTGACAGGTGAAGGAAAAAGAGGGGTAAAAAGAAGCAAAAAGTGGAGAAAAACAAAAAAAAAAAAAAAACAGGAAAAAATTACAAAAAATTAAACTAGATCAGTCTGAGAGCGCAGACCTCCAAAGCAGCACAAGTCTGCCAAGGTATGGATCTGGATGTTCATAAGTTATTTATAAACTAGTGTTCCATGTTTGGTCACCATTTATTTTATCAGTCATTAGAAATCCCTTAGAGGGTTTTAAAAAATTCAAAGAAATCCTCAGTTCCATTTTTCAGATATGACCATTTCAATATTCGACCACGTATGACGTCACTGACGTTATGCAACACAACGATCAAATTTCACATGTTAGATCTGAAATAATAAATAATAAATATGAAGCACAAGATATTGTCAGATTTAATAAAATATATCAATAACCCTGCTTTAAGGTAAAGGTCATACATTTTGCAAATATACCATCGGCTTGACGTCAAAATGTGACGTCATGGAACCTATCGGTGTTATCTCATCTGATGTCTGAAGGTAAGATGAAGTGAATGTAAAAAATGACCTGATACTATCTTGTCTGGATTCTGAGATATCGCCACTTATGTGTTTTAGCTGTTGACCTTCACTGTGACCTTGACCTTTGACCGTTATAGCTCAAAACATAATGGTTTCTTCCTTGACGCATTATCAAGGGTCTCTGGAAGTTTAATCAAAATCCATCCGTAACTTTTTGAGTTATCTTGCTGAAAAATAAACAAACGCATGGTAAAACATAGGTAATATTTAATAATAAATGTAGTTTTAATAAATGAGAAAAAGAAGGGAAGTAACAAACAGGGGGAAAAAGAAAACAGAAGGTAGACATTTGGTCATATTTATTATCAACCTTTATTAGCTAATTGCAATTAAAGAACACTTTCTGACAGGACAAAAAAAAAAAAAAAAAAAATCAGTAGTGGCTCCAAATATCGGCAGCCTGTATCTGTCATTGGCAAAGGCTGATGGGAGAAAAAACAAACAAACAAACCCCCCCCCCCCAGTATCGATCCTAAAATAATCCATATCAGTCACTCACTAGTTTGTTCAAATATGAAAACGAACCTGAAATGCGATGCCGACGTTTTTTCCGTACTGGAAAGCGATTTCATGAACTTCAGGATCAGAATTCACCAGAATTGAAACCTTGAATGAAATGGGGACAAACAGTCAACAAAAGATAGAAACTGTACAAAACGAGGCTTTCCTCTATCTTTGTTGTATTTGTGTGGAGACAGAACGTACATACTGCTTTACAGCTGTTCGCTATCAGGCTCGCCGTCTTCTTGAAGGTTTTCTCAAGGTAGTGTTTAAATCTCTCGTTCTCGTTCTCCTTCGACCCCAGCTGCATGAACTCACCTAGAGAACAAACATTAACCATCACAATTACTCTGAAATGGATTCATTAAAGTTCCACTTTAACCTTATAATATGGAAGACCATTTCTGCCACAAAAAAAACATTATATTTGAGATAAAAAGTCAAAATTAACAG
Organism: Siphamia tubifer; assembly: GCA_020466265.1. NCBI lineage: Eukaryota > Metazoa > Chordata > Actinopteri > Kurtiformes > Apogonidae > Siphamia > Siphamia tubifer. The sequence continues at coordinate 23,148,282 of CM035802.1, read as the reverse complement.
ATACAAAGTCAATATAAGTAATTAATATCTTTGTTGAAAAAGTCACTTTCATCAGTTTTCTCCATTTCTGATAAAGTAACATTCAACTTTAGTATGAGCTTTTATGAACAGCTACATAATTAGTGAGTTTAATACAGGAAAATGCACAGTTATGGAAAAAAAATTGGAATATAAAAGTACAAAACCAATGTAATTTTGCAACTTCTCATTCTGAATATTACAGCTTGTTTTGCAACCTTATCGTTTTATATTGACGCATCAGTTATTATTGAAGTTCTTTACCCAGAGCTTTTTTTTTTAATTCCAGTTTATTATGCATAATCTTTCCTCCTGTCTTCTATTTATTTTTTTTACTCTTTCAAACATAAATCTGCCCATCCCATCATTTGTGTCTGATTTTACTCAAAAAGGTTTTGCTTCCATTCTAGGAAAGGTGAAATTATACAGTTTTTACTTTTATTTTACAGCTTTTCGAGACCTGTGATATTTTTAGAATTAATGTCTATGCTATGTGTGGTTTTGTACCTCGTACCAGGTCCTCTATGACCTGGGACAGAACTTTGACTACCGTGTTGTTTCCGATCCGAGCCAAGGCCATGGAGGCGGCAGAGAGGATGAAGTCTCCAGCCAAGATAGCCTGAAAGACGGAGAAGGAAAAGATAACATTTTCAAATATTCATGGGAAATGTTGAAAAGAAATGGATGACAAACATAATGTTAGCTTCATAACGGCCTTTGTCATATACTCTAAAGTATGGACAAAAGGAATTCGGGTGTTCCTTTTCTAATGGATACAAAACAGTAATGACAAATGTGCTAATATAATTTTCTATTGTGAAATATATTGTCCCACACCAGACCTTTCTGTGTGGAGTTTGCATGTTCTCCTCGTGTCTGCATGAGTAAATAAGCTAAAAAAGTGATATATATAAAAGATTCTACATCCTAAAAACACACCTCCCATTCCATTGAAAGTTTTACTCAGCCTGATTGCTCGAGGGACAAATTAGTTCATCTTATACAAACATAAGATGATGTAAGATTTAATACATCTTACATTTGTGTCCATGATGTGTCCAAATAGTTTATAACCATCAACGTTTCCCAGATGGTTAGTTGTGATAGACAATTATTTCCGGTCTGAGCACGAAAAATATTTTTGAAATAAATTTTTTTTTTTTAATTTTAACATTTAAAATCATAGATTAAAAGAGAGAAATGAAGTAAAAACAATTTCTGAGGCATTTTGGAAGCAAATATAACAATTTAAAGGGACCTAACCAATGCAATAATATGTAATATAAAATGTTACATTTGTCACTGTTGTTTCATCCCAGAAACACCTGAAATCAATGCCCCCCCAATACTTTTGTCCATAGTTTACAACACCTTCTGCTATGAGGCTCATAATACGAGGGAAAACATGAACCAACTGCAGATTTAGTGTAAAGCCATATTTATAATCCTGTAAAAAAAAAAAAAACTGCAGCTGATGCTGTTCCACAGACCTTTCGTTCCCCCCACACTTCATTGATGGTTCTTTTTCCTCTCCGTTTATCCGACCCGTCTATGACATCATCGTGCACAAGGCTGGCAGTGTGGATCATTTCGGAGATCATTGCAATGGCCTTTTGCCCTGGGAGCAAATCTCTGCACATAAAAAAAAAAAAAAAAAAAAAAACACCACCCAGTTACAGGAAGCAAAAGAAAAACCAACTCTGGACTCTGGATTATGACTCAAGATCATTTAATACATTTTGGTCTTTATTCTCTCCATTACTCTGGACTCAAATACAGTTTTATTATCCATTATCCAAACCATTTTTGTTTCTGGAGCACAAACTTAAACAACCACAAGGGTTTCCAAAGTCCTGTACAATAAAATAAACAATAAAACATAATAAAAGATAAACATATTACAATAATAACTCGAGCTGTCCAAATTAGTGCATTAACATGAATTAATCCATCATGATTAATATGATTAAAATTTTTAAACAATTAAATGGAACATTTGTTTACAGTTGTTTTGTTGAAACTGTTGAAGGTATTGAATAAACATGTTAATTGCATATATTTTTTATATTTTTGCATGTATTTTGGACATTTTACCAGATTTAAGTGTTTTTTTCTGCATTTTAGAAGAGTTTTTGAATATGTTTCAGATTTTATTTATCACTTTTTTAGCATGTTTTATATAAATTTTCCACATTTTTGTATTTCTTAGTATATTTTTTGTGGAAAATTTGAGTAACCCGAGAGAACAGTCAACAGACATGAGGTACTTTGAAAATTCTGCAAGACAGAGTTTTCTTTTCACTGAAGCATCTCCAGCATAAAATACCACTGCAGGTACACTAGTCAGGGATTCTGCTAGCACTTCGGCTAATGCATCACCCAGCTTGGACAAACACGTCAAGTGCAGATATAGTCTACTTTCCTGTGTATGTGTGCTCAAGAAAAATGAAATGCAATTAATAGATTCAAAATTAGTATTCAATCATGATTAATTTAAATTATTCCAAAGCAACCCTGTGATTAATCTGATTAAAATGTTCAATCATTTGACAGCACTAATAACACAATGAAACTAAATAAATAAACTGTCCACCCCAGATAAAATATCCGAGCACAGAAAAATCAACAGTCTATTTGATGTAAAACAGCCCGATGCCTTCCTCCTCTTCTCACCCATCTCTGTTGCTGTGGATGTTTAGTGCCCGAGCCATCAGGACAACGATCATTGGTCGGATTGCTTTGCCTTTCCCATCAAAGTAGTAGTCACATAGAGACTTCAACTCCTTCGATACAAACAACTCCTGCGAGGAAGATAAAAGTTGAGTTACATATCTTTATTGCATCACATTTAACAAAAGCTAGCTTATTAAAGATAACTTCGACTACAGCTGCCTGGTCAAATCTCACTAAGCAAATACTTTTGTAAGAAAAGGCTAGTATCTACAAGCTTAAGTTTGATGTTATTGTTTAGTCACAGTTTTCCTAAGCAGGGCAAATATGTTTTAATGTGTATACATGACTACACTGGACATAAAGAGAAAATCAGGTAAGAGATGCTAGAATAAAGCGAACATTTTAAATTATATCCATGTCCAACTACTTCATTTTATTGAAATACACACCTTTTTGATGTCGTCATATAAACTAGTTAAGTCCTTCTGAGCTAATGTGAATGGGTCTTTAGGCTTTGCATCACTGTGTATTTTTCTGCAGCAGCAGGACTGAAACCTGGAATAAAACAACCTTGACTTGTGTCTGTAGGGAAAAAGTGAAATAGACAGAATCAAACCAAGAACCAAAAAGAGATTACATGTTCTCTTAAATTAGGAAAATACACCTGTAGTGTAGATAATATAGAAAGCATATTCAAACATTTCAGATAGTTTTGTCATTGAAGATGAAAAAATGTTTTCTTTGGCTTTTATGCACAATTTTCCATTAGTTTAAAATGAAATGCCAAATTAGACTAATGAAACACATGTGTGTGTGTGTATACATTATATATATATATATATATATATATATATATATATATATATATATATATATATATCAATGTGACTATTCATCCTTATTGCAATAAAAATTGGAGATGGAGAAAAATGCAACTGGAATGGAACTGATTACAAAGGTACAAAGCTCACCACAATAAGGATGTGTTTTCCAATTCCACACACCCATACCATACAATTCTACTAAAAGGTTAAAAAAACAAAAAAAACTGTGTAGGTGGATAACTTACTAACTCACCTGGTGAAAAATGCGGTACAAGTTAAAGTGTTTGGGATAGTCTGTGCTGCTGCTGATGGCTGCACCTGAAAAACCAAAACACATACAGTAAAGGTAGGTCGTGGAAGTTATTAAACATCTCAATAATAATAACATTCATGGGTGAGTTTAATGAGGGGATTGCAGTGTGCAGGAAGGCAACAATCTGGGCAACAATTATGACTAGATGTTGACTTTTTTCATTTTCATGTTTCCTAATATTTGCAATTTTAAAATGAAAAAAGTTAAAGGAGTTTCATCTATAGGTTGTATATGGTAGATTTATTAATATACTGGACTCGAAAGAAAAAGATTCTCGCCAAACATTGGTTGGGAGAGATGATGTCCGTCTGTCCATCCGTCTGTCCCCACAGACACATATCATGCTATAACTCAATGAATACTTGAGATATCACCATGAAATTACATGGTCGTACAGCTAATGTGCATCAGATGCAATGATCCATTTGAGTAAAGGTCAAAGGTCAAGATCACATTTTCAATTATAACTTAACAGAGGATCACAAAACTTTCAGATTGGTACCAAACCATGCAGAATGAAGATTTTTATTTCTCATTATCTACGACCAATAGTTTTTGAGATCTCTGGACGTCAAAGGTGACATGTCGCAAAATTAACTTCTGTAACACTGTGTGTGTGTGTCAAGCATAGACATATCACGCTATAACTTAATCAATACTGGATATATTATAATATTACACGCACTGACACATATATACTTATAATGAAATTATCAATATTGCAAAAGGTCAAGGTCGCATTTAGAGGAAAGCTCAAAATCACATTATTGGCTCTAATTCAATAACAGGTTGTCATAGAAATTTGAGTTTGACACAAAAAAGGGGTGAGTTTCGGCATTCTCTATAGAATTCTTGAGCTACAGCATGATGTGTCTCTGCAGACGCACACACAGACAGACACAGACTGTGATTACAATAATCTCTCCCAAACAATGTTGGGTGAGATTAATAAAGAAACTACTGAATGAATAAATGAACTAATGAATGAATGAATGAATTTATTAATTAATGAACTACTGAATGAATGAATGAATGAATGAACTAATAAATGAATGAATGAAATACTGAATGAATAAATGAACTAATAAATGAACTACTGAATGAATGAATGAGCTAATAAATGAATGAATGAAGTACTGAATGAATAAATGAACTAATAAATGAACTACTGAATGAATGAATTTATTAATTAATTAACTACTGAATGAATGAATGAACTAATAAATGAACTACTGAATGAATGAGCTAATAAATGAATGAATGAATGAACTACTGAATGAATAAATGAACTAATGAAATAACTAAATGACTGCCTTTCCAGGACAGAGCAGAAGGAACAGCTGCTGAAGTGCAGAACGGGACTTACATTAATAACCCTGTAAGTCAAGAAAAGGTCTTGACCTTTCTACACGCACAGATCCAACACACGCGGCAACAAGTCACGAACCATCTGAAAAATCTGCTAAATGCAGTCCTCTCTTACAAAACATAAAATGGTTGTTGTAATGTCAGGGCATGTCACAGGACTGGAGCTTTCCGGTCGTCCTGTCCAGAGCAGCGGACTGACAGCTCGGTGGTGTGACCTTCCTGGATCATATAGAACTCCCTGTCCTCCGCTTCCGTACAAACTCACCTCGTTTCTAGGCGTGGGACTCCGGGACGTCTTCCCCAAATGGGCCGCGGAGTAAGACACAGTCCTGCTGTTAAAATGCCACAGAGTTTCCAACAAACTCGGGTTCGTACAGTTTGTACTCCACCGCCGGCACATACTCCACCACGGCGTCGCCATGTTTCAGCACAGCGCGCATTGCTGGGACAGGTTTAGGTATTTCAGCGGAACCGGAAGACGTCACCCGTCGACCAATGATGACGTTTGATAACAGGAAGCTGTTCCGAGAGAGAAGGAGTGATTTTTTTTTATTATTATTATTCTTAGAATTTTATGTAACTGACTAACAGCTGAAAATTATAATCGTCATGTTTTTAAACTGAATATGACTTAATAAAAAGGTGTTTTGTTAACTATATATAATTGGGCAACATCTTAATAAGGGATTACTATTACTTAGCTTAGCCTAGCTTAGTTTAGCTTTAGCTTAGTGGATCTTATCGAAACGTGAGCATTTGTTTTGAAAAGTTGTGGCTAATAAAATTTAGCAACCTTGGTCTCACTTAAATGGTAGGACTTAATGTTCTCGTCACAATTGATGTTATGTAAGAGTAAATTGATATAGGGCAGGACAAAGTTAGTCTGGCTTCAAGTGCAACTTACATTGTTGGTCAGTAGATTGCCTTGTGATAATGGCCAGTTTATAATAAGATTTTTATGTCTCACACGGTGCCAGGTTTACTTGCACTTTATTAGAAATGCGGACCTTCCACAGAGCTTTAGTCTTTGCCCTCATAGCAGCAAATATCTTATCACCTGTTTATATGCTTGATTTTTGCCAAAGAAGTGACCCAGACTGTCATAACCATGACATGTCATCAGACATACAACCATCCCCACACATGTATAAATCCAGATTGAACATTAGTGTCACAAACCTAATAAAGGATTTGGGCCACTTCAGATTGTCATCCAAAAAGCTCATAGGTAAAATAAAGTCTAACTTTTCTAAGTCAAATAATTCATAGTACTAATAATGTCAGCGGCCTATTTTTTTTTTTTTTTTTTTTTTGTAGAAACATTCCCAATTGATGAGATTAATGACAACTTTGCCCGCACTGTAAAAAACTGCATATTTTCCAAATCCATTCCAACTCCACTGAAAGGCCCATTAAAACTGGCAGCACTTTCTAAGGTGATGTGGTGATACAATATGATCACTAGCAGAATTAGGAGTTTGATTCTAAGCTGTAATAATATCTGTGCCTTCTCTGCAGGTTGTCATAGAGGAGATATTAGATTTAGATATGGCTGTAGCACACTCCAGTGACTTTCTGCAGTTTATCAGTGGTGGCAGGGTGCTATCAGGATCTGACCCTCTGGCACACAGATATGGAGGTCATCAGGTAAATACTGTTTAAGATAAATAATATTTACTAATGTATTGAATACCTTCTGGCTACCTGGATGCCATGTCAAAAATACATTTTGTTTAAATACAGATAAAATACATTGTCTCACTCGTGAATGTGATATTTTTCACTATTTCCATTGCCACCAGTTTGGCTACTGGGCAGGTCAGCTGGGTGATGGTCGAGCACATTTCCTTGGTCAGTATAAAAACAGGTAAGTATTGATGTACTTTTAGTGAAAACTGAACATTTAGTCCACAGTAAAAATCCATTTTTCTCATCATAATGTTATATTTCACAGGAAAGGAGATATGTGGGAACTGCAGCTTAAAGGCTCTGGGAAAACTCCATTTTCAAGGTATATGACAATAATTTGTGTAGTTTCTCTTCCTTGTTTCACTATGAATTAGGCTTATACTGCAGTACTTATTGGGCTACACCATTGAAAGCTGAAAAAGAAAAGCATAAGTCACTTTAACATACATCTGGGTGAATGTAAAATAATCTACAATATTAGTACAAATTGGAAATGATAATTTTCTTAACCAAATTTGACTTTAAGTTTCAAACTCACTATACATTTTTGAAACAGTGTAATTCATTCTAGATGAAAAAAATGAACCTACATAATTACTGTTGTTGATGGTTGAAGTTTGGTAAAAACCTCCTCTTAGGTCAGGAGATGGTCGTGCTGTGATTCGCTCATCTGTCAGAGAGTTTCTGTGCAGTGAGGCCATGCATTCCCTAGGGATTCCCACGAGCAGGGCTGCCAGGTAAATGTATTTCCTGTTTCATGTTGTCTGTTTCAAAGAATCATATTTGATTTTTTTGGCAAATGTTTTGCTTGGTTTTAGTCTAATTGTAAGTGAGGAGCCAGTGCTGAGGGACCAGTTCTATAATGGCAACGTGAAGGCTGAAAGAGGTACAGTAAATACTGCCAGCTAGAAAAGTTATCGGTTTGTTAAACGCTTTGCAATGTAGTATTTACTAAATGTTTCTGTGTATATTCATGTTGTCACAGATCTTATCATTTTGTTTTGTTTTTTCATTTATTTGTGTTTTGTTTTTGTTTATTTTCTACCCCAGGAGCTGTTGTCCTTCGTTTAGCTAAGTCATGGTTTCGTATTGGATCATTAGAAATTTTGGCTCAAAGTGGAGAGATAGATCTTCTAAGGTGAGATCAGTCACATGATAAGTTTACAGAATAATGCCAAACATTTGATTGCTTTAAAAAAAAATCTAATGGTCTTTACTCTTTTGCCTTAAACAACTTAATGTCATGTTGATTTCAGAAAACTACTGGATTTTGTAATTAATGAACATTTTCCTTCAATCAATGCAAACAACCCAGATAAATATTTAGTAAGTTTTACATTTCAGTAAGTTGTACATTTCAGAAACAGCATCTAATATGTATCTGTACCTGTTATGTTATGCTGTCATGCATTATTGTTCACTAGCTTCTGTTGGTTTAGGTGTTTTATGGCACAGTTGTAAATGAAACAGCACATCTGATTGCACAGTGGATGTCAGTGGGATTTGCACATGGTGAGAATCTACTTTGGCTGAACATTTCTTACTAGTAACTCTACTAACTAATTATAGTACTTTACTCTTTATTAACAGGTGTGTGCAACACAGACAACTTCAGTCTCCTTTCCATCACTATCGACTATGGCCCTTTTGGTTTCATGGAGTCATACAACCCCAGTGTGTTCAGTGTTTCTTTGCACTATTTTTATGAAAATAAACTAAATGTCTTGTTATTTGAAAATGTGATGCATAGCTGTAATGTTGCAGACTTTGTCCCAAACACATCTGACGATGAGGGTAGATACAGGATAGGAGCTCAGGCCAACGTGGGTCTGTTTAACCTTGAGAAACTGCTAGCATCTCTGAGTCCGGTGCTTTCTCCGAAACAGCAGACGGAGTAAGTCCTATGATAGATCTAAGAAACAAATTTACCTCTAGAGTGTCGGTAGATTCACATCCTAATGAACATTTAATGAATAATGGAGTATTTTGGTTTTCAAAAGTGGGGGAATGTAACCACTATGTGGGATATGATTACAACCTTTAATTAATAATCTTAACAGATCAACTGAGTATAGTTATTTATATCTAATTTACTGATATTTGTTATTAACTCTAATCATATTATTTTTTCTTTTCTGTTTTCTTCTTGTGTCTTTCAGGGCTAAACATATTTTAAATGGATATGTAGATATTTACCAGATGAGGTAAATATGACATGTGACAATCTTGTTTTTCATTCAATAGTGGAAAACAGTTTTTGCACACCCTTAAAATTTTACACATTCTGAAATATTACCATAAAATGTTTGTGGAAAAATCTGTTTTGAGTTTTAGAAGGTGTGGCTGCGTCAGACCACACCTTCCAAAAATGACCAAAAATAAATTTATCGTCACTGGAGTCTATGGGGGCCTAATCCAGCTACAATGGGTGAAGGCGGCGTACACCCTGTATGAGTCTCCAGTTCATCTCAGGGCTGAACATATATAGACAAACAATGACTCTCACATTCACACCTATGGACAATTTAGATTAACCAATGAACCTATCAGTGCATGTGTTTGGATGGTGGGAGGAAACCAGAGTACCTGGAGAAAAAAATAACAAAACTAAATTCCTCATACTTCCAACATGCCATGTTCTGGATGTGTTTCATTATGTACTGAAACATCCAGTTTCAACCTTGATAAAACAGTGCACCTGCAGAAGGTAGCATGCGGGAATGGGGCAATACTTGGTAGAATTCATCGACAGAAAAAGGGTTCTTAATATACTATAGTACAAATGTATGGGGTGTCCAAAAAGTTTTTTCCACCATTGTATATTTTCATAAATCAATGTGGCTGTGTCTGGACAATATAGTAACAGAGGTCAGTTTTGTAATTGCATTGTAGGATTCACCACCTTTTCAAAGCTAAACTTGGCCTTCTTGGTGAAGAAACAAATGACGGTTTCCTTATTGCCTTCCTGCTTCAGGTGAGTACCTTCCACATTAACTGACATCATTCATGCATGGTCAAATATTTCCTCACAGTCCATCTAATGCAGCCAAAGTAACCTGAGTGTGGCATTGGTGCTCTTATTATAGTTTACCCTTTCAGTTCAATGCACACTAATATGATAGTCCTATCTTCAACTGATAGAAATATACAATATTTCTGCTGGACTCTGCAGATGATGGAGGACACACAGAGTGACTTCACTATGACCTTCAGGCAGCTCAGTGAAGCGTCTGCAGATCAGCTTCACAGCAGGGACTTCACCCAGGTTCAGGCCTTTCTTTGGTTTTGTCAAGAAATTGGATCCTTATATCTGTGATATACAGTCATGGAAAAAAATATTAGACCATCAAAAGTTATCAAAAACAATGGTTGTGCAATCCAGTACTAACTCCTGTGTGTGTCATGTGACTAAAACAGAAAACGTAATTCCTAAAAGCATTGTTTTTGTCAGAACAATAATACCGTAGCTATTGATGCAAAAACTGGAGTAATTTTGGTTATTATCAAGAAAAGATGGAAAATATATAGATATTAGCTCTTAAAGTAAACTTTGAGGAGCTATTCTTGTTACCAGTATATTTGTCCAAACTAATGTGCCTTTAATTGTACCAGGCATTAAAATGAACAAGAAATTGAAGAAAACAAGGGATGATCTAATATTTTTTTTCTGTAATTGTATTTCCTCTGCATGTGTAACACTTTGTAATCAGCTTTATGTATTTAATGTTTTAGTTGTGGGCTCTGGAGGACCTTTCATTGCACTTGCATTTTTCTGAATGGCTCAGCACATACCTGTTCCGCCTCAGCAGGTGAGATGTTCTAACACAGGGGTGGGAAAACAAACTACGGCCCGCGGGCCACATCCGGCCCATTTGTCTTTTTAATCCGGTCCGCCGAAGATTGGTACAGAATTAAGGTTTGATGTGAATTATTTCATTTTGACTTGTAATGACAGGTATTTCAACACGAGGTGGCGCAGTAGGCGGCAGTGTCTTGATTTTGCGGAGCCCGAGCTATTTCCAGTTATCGCTCTTCTTCTACTGTTCAAATAAGAACTCATCGACAGTAATGTCAAAGAGAAGAAAAGTTGACAGTGTTTCTTTTTAACTGAAGTCCGGTCCAAGGCTGTATGTCTTATTTGCCAAGAAACCGTTGCAGTTTTAAAAGCATACAACATGAGAGCCGTCACTTTTCTAAAGCTAATGCTAATGCTAATCACCTTTCAACACAACAACGTACGGCTACCGCTGACAGGTTGGTAGCTAGCTTGCAGGCTCAGTAAACACCTTTATTCGAGCAACTTCCATTCAAGAAGCAAACACGTAGACAAGTTATTTACTGGCATTCAAACTAGCAACGGCCAGCAAGCCTTTCTCCGAAGGGGAGTTTCTTAAAGAGTACATGGTAGAGACAGCAAGTATTTTATGTCCTGAGAGCAAGAACATTTGAAAAAGTTACCTTATCATGCAGGACAGTGAGTCGCTGTATTGAAGTAATTGACGAACAGTTAACTAGCAAGCTACACAAAAAGCGGAGTCATTTACATTATATTTCTTAACATGTTAGAATCTAACATGTTATGTAATGCCATTTATACAGTGGTGGATACAACGTTCCTGGACACCCTGTGAAATTTGTGAAATATTACATTAAGAATAATTCTCAAGTCATTGAACTCTTCCCAGTATTCTCCAAAGCTACATGCTCCCTTCTGAACATGCTCTGTTTCATAGAAGTCAAAGAACACTAAAATGTTAGTTAACTACAACAAAGAGGTTCTATTTTCATTGGGGTATGTTTGTCTGCAAGATAAAAAAAAAATTGTGGAAGGATTTTGATTGATGGCGTTTTCAGGAAATGCTGATACTGGCACAAGGAACAAATTATAATAAATACAAAAAAAAATAATTAGCTTTTTTGTGTCTTTCTAATGCAGCCACATGTTTTCAAAATGCAAAAAAAAATTGCAATAACTTTTTTCTACCACTGTATTTTTGCACCTATAAATATTTTCTGTTTATGTCCTGATTTGGTTTTCCTGCTGTTTTAGGCAGAAAAAAGGAGATGTGGATCGTCAACTTAGGATGCAAAGTAAGTAAACAAACAAGATCAGATATTTGAAAAATACACTTCTGTGTTTAAAGCGGCATGGTGGTGCAGTGGCTAGTACTTGTGCCTCACAGACAGAAGGACCCTGGTTCAATTCAATGGTTCAATGCACTGATAGGTTAATTGGTTAATGTAAATCGCCCATAGGTGTGAATGTTAGAGTGATTGTTTGTCTATATATGTTCAGCCCTGAGATGAACTGGAGACTCATACAGGGTGTACCCCACCTTCACCCATTGTAGCTGGATTAGGCCGCCAGTGAACCCCACAACCCTACGGAGGATAAAGCAGGTTCAGATGATGAGATAAGACTTCTGTGTTTATTTAAACTTTGTGTAAAACATTTTAGGTGTAAATCCTCGGTACATTCTGAGGAACTGGATGGCTGAATCTGCTATACAGAAAGCTGAGATGAACGATTTTTCAAAGGTATTTATTTTATAAAAATAAATATTAAGAAATGCTTTGTGATTTTCCAGATCTTACTTGCTCTAGATTACTAGAATATTTATTACTTGGTGTTATCTGCTTTTCTACCACTAGGTGGAGCTGCTGCACCATGTCCTAACATTTCCCTTTGTTACACAAGACACTGCAGAGGAGGCGGGCTATGCAGCACGACCTCCACAGTGGGCTAAAGGGTTAAAAGTCAGCTGTTCCTCTTGAGTGCATGGACTAATGTGTTTTAGTCCCGTATTTCATATGTGGTTCATTTTTTTTGTTTTTTTCAACATGCTAATGACCTGAAGGAGACAGTAACTCAAATCTTACTATTATAATATTTGTATCAGAAAATCACATTTGGACAATTGTATATTAATAAGTTACACATGTACTTTACCACCGAGATAAAGATAATGCAACTTCCAAGGCTCATGTTTTGTTTCTTATGTTTTGCACTAAAAGTATATGTGCTCCTTTACTATGAATCTGCCCCAAAATGTAATAGTCATTTTGTCCGTGTTCTACTTTTCCACAAAGTGTCATGAAAATCAGTAGATTCTTTTGCATAATCCTGCTCAAAGAAAGACTTGCAGCCTCCTCGGTGAAGCTAATTAACCACTGATGCCCTATGATATTCAATACTCCTTCACATAAACACTCATACGCACCAGACCTCGTAAATACAAACCAGATCAGATTCTTTTTGCATTTCTGAAGGGATTTGTAGATTTTCTTTAAATGAGTAATATTGTTCCATTACACGCTGAATTGCAGGGGATTTGGGGGTTTTAGACAAGACAAGGAAGTGAAGTAAACCCAAGAATGTAATCAAATGAAACATGTTCCATTAATACATTTCTCATTTAAGAAGGAATTTTAAGGATCTATTCAAGATGTTTTATTTGGGTATCACTACTTACAGTTTATTTAATCAGGTACACTGTGTAACACAATATGTGTGCAACAGTATTTACATCTTTCCACATAAAACGGTTTACAGTATATACAATTCCAAGTTTTCGGTTTGCCTAATTACAGTATGACAACATTATTTTCTTTAGTTGTACATAAATTAATCAAATTCTATATCCTCCTGAGACCCAGAGAAAATGTTTTTTTCTTTTTTTGATTTTTTTTTCTTTTTTGGGGGGCGGGGTAAGTATTATGGTTGAAATGATCATGTTTCAACATTTATTTTTTCAAACATTTTTTTTTTTTTATCAAATGGCCTTTATAGTGTACAGTGGGACTTGTTTGATAGTGAATTAATTTTCAAATAAATAAAAAAACAAACAAATACATGAAGAACATACATTTAGATTGTATATCTGTGGATATTATTTTAAACAGTGTCTACCACAAAGGACGTTGAATACATTTTGTATTTTGAAAAGGTTAAAATGATTGAGCATTTTAAAGAAGCTTACGAAGTTGGAGTCAACGTTGATATTAAAGAAAGAAAAACTGTTTTTTGGAAACGGAAACATGATATCTACAAAAAATAAAAACATTCAATGACTTATTGCTCTTCGTTCCATTGACTGAGGAATTTGAAATTCCCCCAAATTTGAAAAGACAGTGCATGTGCTACACTGGAAACTCCAAAATGCCACAACTGGGGTATCAAAAAGCCTCAGGTGTCCTCTTAAAGGAAAAGTAGGGTTGACATTGATTCTCCAAATGATGTTTGATTTAGAGGTCTCAGACTCATGTCCCCCACAGAGGAGACAAATGAACTGTCAGGTCTCAGGAGGACACATGAATACACATACTCAGGAATTTATACAAATTGTATAAAATGTTTTGTTAGGTTTAACCCTTAAGTTTACAACTAAACTGACACTGGATCCATACAGCGTTATGTTCTGAATAAGGAGGAAGAGGATGAATGATGGAGCCTCTTGTATTGGAAATATTAGTGAGGCTTCAACTGTGAATGTAAGTGGAGTTACTTTTGTATAAATTGAGGAAAATATAATTAAGGATTCAATTGTTCTTTAAGCAGGCAGAGTTCCTATTTATACTGCATGGATGCTCGTCGTGTCTTCTCGGGCTAATGGTCACCTCGCTTTTTCTGCATGGCTAGCATCAGTTCTGACATGAAGTCTCCGCCTCCACCCCCTCCTCCACCTCCTCCTCCGTGCAGTGGTGGTGTAGTCCTCTTTGGCGGAGGAGGAGGAACCTTCTTCAATGACCCAGAAGGCCGCACTGCTGCACGTACGACGGCATTTGGAGCCGGAGCTGAGGGTGGGGGTGGTGGAGGTGGAGGTGGAGGAGGTGCTCCACTGCCTGTGAACACTGGTGCAGGTGGTGGTGGTGGTAAATATTCTGGATCTGGTGGTGGAGGGGGCAGAGACTGGTCTATACCTCCAAAACTTGCTGGCGGAGGTGGTGGTAGTAGAGAGCTCATTGGTGGAGGTGGAGAGGTCATTGGTGGAGGTGGAGGTGGCAGGGAGCCAAAGCCAGCAGCTGGAGGTGGGGGCGGGAGGAAGTCAGGCGGGGCCTCGGGGCTGTCGTCCATGGGCGGAGGTGGCGGTGGGGGAGGAAGGTTGTCCATTGCTGGTGGAGGAGGGAAGTTGGTCGGTGGGTGGCGGTTGGTGAGGTTGGGTGGTCTTGCTAAACTCTTTGCAGCCAAGGGAGGAGGAGGTGGAGGGGATGGGACGGGGTCTGGAGGGGGCGGTGGGAGGATTTCAGTTGGAGGTGGAGGTAGGATGTTTCCAATATTCTGGGGAAACAGTAAATAACATGATACAGTTTATACAGGAAACATACAGGACAGATTTTGAACTGGAGACTGTGTTATAAAGGTGAAGTCTGGGTTCTGGTGGATTATGGGAAATGTAGGATACAGTAAATTGTAAATAAATGGACTGGACTTTCAATTCCCATGTGATATAAGTTTCATTAAGACTTTATTTATGCCACATTTATATTTCATGTCATTTGCAGTATGTACTTATGTTTTTGCACTACTTAAATTCTATATTTTACACATATCTTAGTTTAATACTTTTTTTATTTTTTAATGTAAAGATTCTCATTCTGATTCTGATATGGGCAAACACATGTGGGGTCACCATAGAAACTGCCGACAAAGCCACATGGGACCCTCAAATACAGTCCAAATGTGACCCTTCTGGGCATGCTGGCTTGATTTCTAAGTTAATAACACTCTAAATTGCCTACTTTGATAATAAAATACTTGGGTCAGTTTTTCAAGTTTTTTTTAACCTAACAGTAAGACTGAAACATAATCTGAGTTAAAAAAAAAAAAAAAAAAAGTATTCAGATAATGCCTAATCTCAACCATTCTTGAATTAGAGACAATGACATGATTTTGACCTTTCTGCTAAATGCAACCTTGACCTTTGACCTTTTGCAATATTGATAATTTCATTATATGTATAGAGGAAAAAAGGCTGAGGCACTCAAAAGTTACAAAAATATAAAAAGCCTTTATTTTTACATGGCTTATAAGGTTAAAATAACGCCTACGCGTTTCGGTCCTTCGACCTTCATCAGGGCAAACTCGAGTGGCCGGTTTTACATAGGCCGTACTAAACGTAAATTAAAAAACAGACTGGCTGAACACAAGCAAGCTATAAGAACTGGCAACCCTGTGTATCCAATGGCTATGCACTACAAACATTCTAACCATGGCAGCTGTAGTAGCTTAAAAATTTGTGGAATTGAACATATTCCTGAAACAATAAGAGGCGGAGATAGACTAAAAAGACTGCTTCAGAGAGAGTCCTATTGGATCTATACTTTAAAAGCTACACAGTTTCCTGGTCTCAATGGAGAGCTAGATTATTCTCCCTTTCTCTAAAAGACCCTCTATTGAATCTTTCTATACCCAAACTATTGTTAAATGTGACTTCAAATATTATGTTTTTTCTGTGTGATATATATATATACTTTGTTCTTTGGCAACAGACTGTATTTTAATTGTTCCCTCACTGGTGACATCATGCCCATGTGACTGTGTGCCAGCCCACTTTGACCATGTGACCATGTGCTTAAATCTGGACTGAAACAGACCACTCGAGTTTGCCCTGATGAAGGTCGAAGGACCGAAACGCGTAGGCGTTATTTTAACCTTATAAGCCATGTAAAAATAAAGGCTTTTTATATTTTTGTAACTTTTGAGTGCCTCAGCCTTTTTTCCTCTATGCTTGAGACTGGTCCCTCCACTGAAGAGCACCAAAAGTTTTTACAATTTTGCACGTCTGAATATCCAAGAAGCACTCCTGCCTCCTCTACAGTTTCATTATATGTATATATGTGTCAGTGCGTGTAATATTATGATAGTATATCCAGTATTGATTAATTAAGTTATAGCGTGATATGTCTATGCTTGACACACACAGTGTTACACAAGTTAATTTTGCCACATGTCACCTTTGACCTCCAGAGATCTTAAAAACTATTGGTTGTAGGTGATAACACCAATTATGATGGTCAAAAATTAATACAATCCAAACCAATAAAACAAAATAAAATTGGGCTCTGTTTTTGGTTCGTTTGCTGCAACATCGTTTTAACATTAATTTTGATTTCATGATTTCTCAGATTTGTCTTAAATGTGAACTGTCGTTTCCACAAAGTATATTCCACTTCAGTTTCCATCAAAAGTTTCTGTTGCAACCTAGAAGCATTTCAGCTAATTTATAGTTATTATAGTTAATTAATATGAGGAAAACTAAGTGTCTCGTAAGAAGATTTTTATTTCAATGTATTTTTTATTTACATTAAATTAGATTACATCTATATTACATTTGATGTAGAAGGGTAAAGGTCAAGCGGCTGATGAGATCTCATGGAGCGCGAACGAATCGAATTGAAGAAAAAAAAAAACATGCATGAGCCGTAAAAAAAAAAAAAAAAAAGGAAAAAAAAGAGAGAGCTGTTGTGTATTGTTTATGTAAACTCCAAATGAACTGAAAGTAAAGTTGCCAAGAAAGAAGACGAGAGACTTGTCTGTTCTTTTTTTCAGGGTGCAATATTTCATACCTGAGATAGAGGACCTGGTTGGGGACTAGAAGCATGTCCGTTGGCCTGGCTCGGTGATTTGGCTACAGGACAAAGACAAACAAACAGAACAGTGAAAAGCTGCAGTCCAGCTGTTACCTAAAGGTTAAGTCAGGAGGAAGTTGTGGGTTGTACCTTTGATGGTGGGTGAGGGCGTGGATGCGTTGGAACTGCATGGAGTGCTGCGGTTTGTCCACACGGTGCTAACGACAGCCTTCTTCTCAGCTGTTTTATAGTTGTCATACAATGATATACCGTACTGGAAATGGAAGAAACACAGCATGTTTTATCAATTTGAGAAATTCTATCTTTTTAAATAGTGCATACTGTCATTTAAATGTACCTTTGCGATCCGTATTCCAGTTACCCAAAGATTCATGGACCGAGCATCATCACAACAAAGGTACTTGATGTACTGAGACTCTTTCTGGATCTGAGGATGCTACAGAGACAAGGACACATGGGAATAGAATAGTTTATTCATCCTACCCTGGAGAAAATTTGCAGTTTCAGTGAGACAAAATAAAGTGCAGGAATAGATAACAGAGAAGAGCATATTTACATATATTACATTACATTTATATTTCTATTTATATACACTGAAAAAAGTTAAAAATTGAATCAACTTAAAACATTTTCTTCAATTAGTCACACATAAAAACATCTAGTTGAGTGAATCAAATTAAATGGAATTAAAATAACCCTAACCTCAACTAGATTTGTGTTATGTGTGACCATAAAAAGTAAAAACATGAGATAAAAAGTCAAAATCTTGAGATACAAAGTAAAAATTATGACATAAAAAGTAAAAATTATGAGATAAGGAGCCAAAATCATGAGATAAAAAGTAAAAATTCTGAGATAAAAAAAACAAAATCATGAGATAAAAAGTAAAAATCATGAGATAAAAAGTAAAGATCATGAGATAAAAAGTCAACATTGTAGAAGATTTTTTTTAAGTTGAATCAATGTTTTACTTTTTCAGTGTATTTACATTGCATTGCATTGATGGTTATAAGTGTATATTTGGGGTTAGAGAGTGCTATTGTAGCTACAGTCATGATCAGTTTAAGAAGCACTGGATTTACTGGATTTTAGTCTCAATAGATCTTGACAGTTACAGTTATTTACATTCTCAATTACATTGTATGATAATGATTCCTGCTTTAGTTTTATATAATGAAAGGTATCCATTGATGTGACAGGACACCACTAGGGGGCAGAGTGAGTCCAGACAGGATTTTAAAGGGCTGCATGGTGGTTATTGATGATGTGCTGGTATTAGATATTTCTTCAGCTCTTTTGAATATCTAATAATCAATGATGAATCTAATTTGTTTTGTCCTTAACATATTTTTTAAACACCAGTCTGTCAAACATTCCCTTTGAGTACTTCTGAATACAACTTCAGATGCTATAACACTAACTAAATTATTGCACAAAAAAAAGATGAATTAATTATAGTCGCATTTGGCATTCTGTTTTTTTTTACTTGTATTCGTCTAATTTTTAATCTCTCATTTTTACTGTTTCTGTATGCAAGTTGTCTTTGTGATGTGCTAACTTAAGGTACTGTGATTGATGGGTGTGTTTTATATATTTGACATTATCTGAAACACAGAAAAAGCAATAAGTTCAATGTTCAATACTTGCATTGGTCAGAAAAATGTTCTTACTGGTTTTTGGTGTGTTGACTTACAGTATTTTATATGGATGTGATGTTTTATTTCATTTTTATTTTGTAATTATTGACAAAATAACAGGATAATATTACCCCCGATGGTAGAAACTAAAGGTTACAGGCAGCACTCAGGACTAGTTTCAGATACAATAGATATCAATAATAATATAAATAAATATGATCGCATCTGTGAAAATCAATGAGTGACTTTATAAAGCAATTTTTTTTCATTTTATAACAATCTTTTGATTTTCCACAATAATGTAATGAATTGAAGTGAAAATATCTCAAACTTTGGACTTTTCTCAGCAAATTTCAGGTGAAATTAACCCTTTCATGCATACTGCTCCCTACAGTGGACAGTGATTCTACAGCTGTTCTCTTGTACATTCATGAGTTTTGTTGTTTTAGTTGTGTATCAGTCAACACACTAAACATTTATGCATCATTTCATACACTATAACTCATACTGTTACTGTAGTTATGCTGTTCCAGATAAACCTGATCTGCAGTGACATGTTTTAGTGTAAATCAACAAACAAGTATCTCCATAAAGTGAATAATAACTAGTATTAGAGTATGATAAAATATAGGAAAACATCCTTAAAAAGGTTCTTATTGCAGTTTTCCATATCACTTTCTGATATTAGATTTTGAATACAGGTTTATTTGCTTAAAAAATAAATGCAGGGTGTCCAGGTGACTGGATATTTTTGTCACTACTTAAAAAAAACAACTTAGATTGGGGTTTTTTGTACCTAAAGAGGAATAAAAAATAGGAGAAATATCTTGACTAAGGTTGTCATGATTCATGAATGAAAGGGTTCAAGATGAAATGAATTCATTCAATGAATTAATCTGTAATTAATCTCTTGACAGCACTAACATTAACATCATCACCTACTGCCACTAAAACTGGATTCAATAACATGATTCCCAGAGAATAAAATGAGTAAAAACCACACAAAAGCCTCCATGCTTTCTGAAACCTACACTCTGACAGGTCATTTTCCTCCCGCCCTTGAAAAGGAGGACCTTATGAACCCTAACCCGTCAACCCAAACCTTGAAGAGTCTGTCTTTCACCAGCAGGTAATTCACTTTCTTTGCTTCTCTAAGCTCTTTTTGCTTTGGTCTTCACCATCTAGTCTAATGGTATCTGCTGATTCTAGTGTTTCCCAGACAAGATAGGGGAAAAGAAATAACGCAGACTTTCACATCCCCGTAACGTTGGCCACAAACTCATCTAATTCTAGCTGTTCTTCTTTTAAGTCAGCATTTCTTGGAGGACCATGGACACTTCTCATCGATGGAGATGCAATAGAATATTTTCAATTCATTAGATCTACTCGCTTTGAAAACTCCTTAACATTCCAGGGTGATTTTACTTAAAACATGTGGAAAAACACCACTCCAAATTAAAATGACCACTGTTCTTCAACCAATTGGAGTACAGATAAAAGAATGGACTCTTTGTAAAGTTAACACCCTGTAGTTTGGACTAAAATATATTCACTTTTCTGTTTACTTAACAGCTGTAGACTTAAAAACACTGAATAAATGTAAAAGTCTACAATGTGAGATGAATAAAGGTTTATCTTATCTTTTTGAAAGTGTTCCCCTCTCATCTTAATTTTTTTGGTATTAAGCTGTGTTTGGTAGGTATGGACTGAAACACACCATTTCTAATCAGACCAATGTCTTGGTACTTTGCAGTTCAAAGTTGAGAAATGTATTTGCAAAAAATTTAAGTTTTAGAGTATTTTTTTTCTATGGTTATATTTCTGTGTTTTACAAAGGGCACATTTGTCAGGAATTATATTTTTTCCAAAGTAGCTATATTTGGGAATTTTGAATGCCTCAAATCCACATTTTAGCAAAAAAAAAAAAAAAAAATATGAAAATGAATATTTTGTGGAAAATGGGGAAAAAATATCTCCAACATACGTAGATGTGAAGTTGGACAAATATCGTTTCTGTGCCTTTGTGGATCTGACTTGTGTTTTTGGATCTAAATACTTTACTGGATTATGTTTGTTGGAGTGTTACAAGGAAAATAACATCTCATTTGTGTGGATCGATGGATAATTAATCAGAAGACAAATTCCTCATATTTATTTTGTAAAACAACCTTTTGTGTATGTGCTGTTACATTTAAGCATAGTTTATATATTCACAACGATGAGTTTGTTCACTTTTATTTAATGTGCATTAATGTAGGAGCTGTATATATAGGTGTGACTAAAATAATGTTATATATATATATTCCCCTTTGACTGGTAAGATCTTAAAAGACATAATAGGAAGTACATTTAAAACAGTGGCTCTTCTGTCTTTCTCACCACTGAGCTGAATTTTTTATCATATGTTTCCTTTCACTTCTTTAAATTGAGTCTATTTATTGCATTGTGTTATTACAGTAAAGCAAAACAGCTGCACAGTTGATGGTGGACACAAAACTGACTAACTTTAGAATATTTCTGCATGATGACCTGCGTGTGTAACAGCCAAACCACTCTGTTTGATGAAGCAGGTGGAAGTTACAGCTTATTTGTACAAGTTTTAAACTGAAGCTTTGAAATTAGATAAGAAAGTCAATGTCAAACTTACCTTCAGGACAAAACAGTAGTCAGTCGGGGCCTTGTATTTGCTCCTAAAGTCTTGTCCATAGTAGACATTAACATTGTCAAACTGGACAAAGCAGACGAGGTCACGGGACGACTGTGAAAACACAGAGCCAGACAAAACTCAGTGTCGAACACATAAGAGTGATGTGTACGTTTATTGGTTAAGTCCTGTGCACAAATGATGTCCCGCTTTTTGACCCCTGACCTTGGTCTTCCCTTTAGGCACATAATAAATTCCCGAGGCCCTTAGCTGGAACAACCGCTGTTTCCACGATTTCTTGCCATCTTCTTTGAGGTAGAGCACCCCCTCGAGATCCGGCACGATGATGGAAGTCCCACAGAAGTTCTCCTGTGGAGGTGAAGAGGGGATGAAAGGGGTCATTG
Organism: Siphamia tubifer; assembly: GCA_020466265.1. Taxonomy (NCBI): domain Eukaryota; kingdom Metazoa; phylum Chordata; class Actinopteri; order Kurtiformes; family Apogonidae; genus Siphamia; species Siphamia tubifer. The sequence continues at coordinate 23,126,122 of CM035802.1, read as the reverse complement.
AGGGGAGCTCCCAAGGGGAAAATGTTAGTCTTATGTGTTCATCTGTGTATTCTCTTTACCTGTATTAATAACTCCTTATCCTTGTCTTTTATGTCTTTCAGGGCTTTCTTATCCTTTTTCCATAGGTAAAAGTTCTGCAAAAAAAACCCCACACACATTATAGTATAGTTTAGTAATAAACATGTATTTCAAACCTAATCACAATGTGATATAGTAAACTATAATAAGAACAGTAAAAAAAATAATTTCTTCTTCTTCATCTTCCAACATTTTAACATACTCTAAAACTAATTATTATTCACTTAATGGAGATAATATGAAAAAAGGGCTGTTTGGTTTATTGTTTTATACTACAACATGTCACTGCAGGTCAGGTTTATGAAGAACAGCATAGACAATCTTACTTAAGATATTGACTGTTTTATTCCTCTTTATATATGTATATATAAAGAAGCCAAAACAAAACAACGCAATCAAGTTTTTAATTTTTAATATATATATATATTTTTTACGTAGTTACAAAAATGTCCACTCACATAGATACAATGCATTTACTTTCTGAAGCAAAGAAACATGTATTTAAACCTAATATCAAAAACTGATGTATAAAACTGCAAAAAGAACATATTTGAGGCTTTTCCCCACATTTTAACATACTCTTAATACTAGTTATTAGTCATTTAATGAAGATAATATGAAAAAAAAGGACTGTTTTGTTTATTGGTTTACACTAAAACATGTCACTGCAGATCAGGTTTATCAAGAAGAGCATAGTTACAATAACAGTATGAGTTACAGTGATATTACAGCTGATATATAAGAAAAACAACAAAACCCATAAATATACAATAGAACAGTTGTAGAATAGCTGTCCTCTGTAATTACCAGTATGCTTCAAAAGGGTTAAAGCACAAATCATATGCTATATATTTTTTTTGTGTGTATTTCCACAGATAAGTCAAATATTAACTGAAGTAAATGCTGGCTTTGAGCTGCCTGTATGTAAAAAAAAAACAAAAAAAAAACAAAATTATTATCATCTTCCAAAAATCCCCTCCTGTCTTTCTCACCCCAGAGAGTGTGCTGGTTGGATTCCATATCATTGTCTGGGCCTTTGTATTTTCATTGTGGGGGGGGGGGGGGGGGGGGGGGCAAAAGGGGAACTTTATTTTGGTAGCTCCTGTCAAAAAACTGTAAATTGACCAGGACATATTACATAAAACAGATCTATCTTTTGTTGGGGGAAGTGGATAGTGTGATTGAGCACTTTAAAAATGAGAATATCTCACCAGTTTCCATTCAGCAATCAGGCTATTTGTCTCTGCCAACAGACCGAATCCATTAAATACGCTGAGATTACAAAGGGCTCCCATTATATCAACAAACATGCCAAGATCTCTGTGTCTTTTGCCCGAAGCTGTTTTTTCTGATATATTACAGTGAAGACATAAACGTAAGGAGCCCTCCTCCACGAAGGAAAGACGACTCATAATTTAAACACCAATTCAGCAGTGAAAAGAGCCAGATGGAGCTGCGCTGAAACATGGTGGGGATAGATTTGCACAAACCAAGGCCAAAAATAATGAAATAACACGTGTTGCATTTCTGAGATATTACACACACGTGGTTGCGTGTCATCAATCAGTATTTACTGTATTATGAAAGGCTTTTCATTTGCCAACAGTGAAGGGACTCACCTGTGGGTTTTTGAAGACCTCATATTTTTCTTGTCTTTCTTTAAAGAGGACTTGGTTTTCAGTGTCCCTGGTCCAGGCTAAAAGTGGCTCGACAAGGTTCTCATGGTCCTCAAATGCCCGTTCTGCAAAAAGAAGAGTAAAGACACACTGTTAAAAGCTGGCAGCTGTGATTGCCAGAACAATGTTGTAAAAAAGCACATCAAACTGTAAACATATTTATAGAGTAATAGATTTAACATTTTAAACATGTAGTTTTAGTGGACACATAAACAGTCAGAGCAAGGATTTGAACTGCCAACTCTTTGGTCATTAGACAACCCTCTCTGCCAGCTGAACCAAAGCCACACTGTAAACCCGAATAAGTTAACAGAACTCAAAACATTTAAGGCAATCGATTGCCTCAATTATTTTAAGTTGATGAAACTTAAAAAATACAAGTTTTCAGAACTTAAAATTTAGATGCTTATTAAAGTATACTTAAATTAAAACATTACTTATTAACTTAGTATTCTAAGGTTCTGTCAGTCCTACTGGGAAACTAAGTCAGGGTTCAGTGTCTTTGTCCAAGGACACTTTGACATGTGGACAGACAGAGCTGGGACATGAACCTATAACCCTTCAGTCACTGGACGACCTGCTCTACCAACTGAACCACAGTAATTTTTTTTAGTGTAATAGATATTAGTGGTTATTTGCAGAGCTCTGAAACTGTATTTCATCATCTACTACAGAAGTTCAATCATCCTTATTTGAAACAATTAAAATAACAGTACAATATATTTCTCAGCTTTTAATGACTTAATTCCACACAGTTGTACCTCATGTGTCTTTAAGTTATGTTCACTTATATCCACAATAGTTCCCCTTAATAAAAACATATATTAGTTGGAAGTACTTAAAATGAAGAACATGTTACAGCAACTTAATAGTAGTACTATTTCTGAAACTTTGAGTATTCACAACTGAATATATTTAATTATTCTGAATGTTGGGGTTCACAGTGCACTATTAAAATATTAATTTCTTAAATGTTTATTTCTTTTATTATTATTTTTATTTTATTTTAACATTGTGGTCTTGCATTTTAAACAGCATCACATTGTTTTTCAAGTTACAGTTTTATTTTCTCAAAATAATAGAACTACATCATTTCTACATACAAATCAGTTGTTTTTTTTTTTTTTACATACTCTTCCTGTAAAAACAACAGTACTATTTGACGTAATCCTTTACACAATTTTTTTTTTGCTTTTAATTCTACAGTCATTTTTTACAGTGTAGATTTTAGAATGGAGTGCATGCTCAGACAGTCATTTAAAGGGTGAGGTGTATTGACACCCAGTGGTGGTGGTGCTTCCTGCTCTGACCAGAATACCTCCCAACTGTCACCTACAGTGGCCCCCACAGTATAGAAAATCCATGTTACATTTAAGGGGAATTGACCCTGCACCACATTTATTGTAGGTAATGCACCTTGATGCTGAAAGTGAAATGGAATGAATGTCCATTCTGTTAATTATTAATGATTATATAATACATACATAGGCTGCTGTAGACACATGGTGTAATAACATAGTGGTTTCCATCTGCAAATATAATATAAAGACTCATTCAATGGAAAAGAAAACACAATACTTCTTATTTTCCTCATGATTATACACCCAGGAAAACATATAAATGAGTAGTGAATTCCATTACAAACGATGGATCCATAAAAAAATGTTTTACACTTAAAGCAATTGTGTGTCCTATTCTATTCTATTCTATTCTATTCTATTCTATTCTATTCTATTCTATTCTATTCATTTCTCCTTTGCTGTACAGTATCCTTGTGTTTCTTGAAAGGTGTTTTCTAAATGTATTATTATTATTAATAAGATACGATAAGATGAGATAAGATGAAATGAGATTAGATAACATATTCCTTTATTAGTTCCACTTGGGGAAAATCTAGTTTTACAGCAGTAAGATTATAATACAGCACATAAGAGTAATACATTCTATACAGTTGTTATTTTTGTAATATATGCACATTATTATAAATTATAAATGATTGCACTGCTATTGTAGTGTCTATAATTATTGCACTGCTACTACTACTATTATTATTATTATCATTATTATTTTTGTTCTAAGGTAGATAAATGTGTTGTAGTCGCAGATAAATACTTTCTCAAATGTAGAAGTACAACTCTTGAGTAAATGTACTTTCTTCTCTGCTCTGCAGCAAACACACCGAATCAATATGAGCCATTAAAATAATTTCTCAGCACATTCAGACACTAATGCCAAGACATGCCTTTGGAAAATTAAAAACGTCTCTAGTTTACTTTATCACTCTGAGTCTACAGTACATCATTATGCAAACCAGATTCTGTAGTGGCTTTTTCTCTTGCTTTACATCCTCTCTGTTTTATCTTAGCACCATAAAACATGTCAAAACAAACGCTTACCCGTATGTACAGTAGTTTACTGTGTCACAAAATCTTTACATCAGCTGCTCTTGGTTCAAAGTCAATTTCACAGCTGTACGATTGTCTGCTTTAAATGGGGTGAATTAAGGAAAGGCTCCATAAAATACCACCCTCCACATTTGCTGGAAGGATTTTAAATGGCACTAAACCTCGAAAACACATTAAGAGCTCTTTCCACCTCCACCTCCTCTTTGCCCACACACACACACACACACATACGTTGCTAGATCTCCATCATGCACTGGGCATTTGACTGTAGTTTAGCCACGGTTCCCAATTACACCTTACTAGCTGAGGCAGAAGTAGGCATTAAATAAATTGTAGCCAGGGTTCCAGGGTTTGACTTTTACAATCATTAAATGGCTGGTGTGACTTTGGTCCTGAGAGTGAGTGATTAGGAGTAAAAATGCCTTTGAACTACACGAACCACATGGTGCGTTTTGGTCTTGTGCATGGTGAGCACATGGCTGAAGTGGCTTGTTTGAAGAGCGCTGTGGGTGTTTATTAGCTGTGACTCGCCTTGAATTTCTGTTGACGGAGATAAAGGTTGGCAAAAATGTTCCAGTAGTCAGAGCTTTTGAAAGGGGCATAAGAAATAAAAGCCCTCCAACGTGGTTTCCACTGTCAAGCTGTCACACTGCTTAGTTAGTCAGAGGTGACACCAGACCTCACCCAATCACATGCCAGTGAGTCAGATAAGTTACACACAAAGATACTTGCATGATGGACACGCTATAAGTAGCAATCTGTGTCTCAAGCAGTGCTTAGTCTGACTAATTTAAACAAGGTCTATAATTTGGTTAAAAATAAAAGTGTTGACCAGAGAGAAACGTGTTTCCTCATTTGTTTGGCACAGAGAGGATGAATTCATATTGTCTTAATGGACATATTGACAAAAAATTATTTTGTTCCTTATTAAATTTGGGTTGTCTGTCTGTCTGTCTGTCTGTCAGCAGGATTCCGCAAAAAGTTTTGATTAAACTTTCAGGAATGATAGATAATGGGTCAAGGAGGAATCCATTGGATTTTGAGTAATGAAGGTCAAAGGTCAAGGTCACACTAAGGCTAAAACACATTAGTGGTAATATCTCAGGATTCAGACAAAATAGAATCTGGTGGGGGGTTTTTTTCATTCACATCATCTCACCTTCAGACATCAGATGGGTCAACACCTATGGTTCCATCACATCACGTTTGAATGAAAAATCAAGCCTTGGTGGAGTTCTGCTGTCTGACTGCCTGGTTTTTAATCTGTTCCTAGTCAATATTAGTCACTGTGTTAACTGTATTAAAATGTCTGCAGAATGTGTACAATACAATACAATACAACGTCTTATGTTCATATTAATAAACATCACAAAGAATTAAAGACACATTTTAATCAATATTTAATATGTTACCTTTTAGTACTTGCTGCTTTCTCTATTATTTGCATTAACTTCCAAATTGATTTTGCTTTAAATCTATCTATTCAACATCTCTTATCTTAGTCTCTGCATTTTTCAAGGAAAAACAGCATTTTCCTATATTTACTTAGCTTTATTACCTCTGCCCAGGAGGTTATGTTTTCACTGTAGTTTGTCTGTCTGTCTGTCTGTCAGCAACATTACTCAAAATGTTATGGATGGATTTTGATAAAAATTTTCAGGATTTGTTTGGAGTGTCACAAGGAAGAAATGATGAAATTTTGGTGGTGATCTGGAAGAGATCCTGGATTCTGGATCACTTTGAAATGTATTCACCATTTACAGCTGATCCAGAATCCAGGATCTCTTCCGGATCACCACCAAAATGTCATAATTTGTTCCTTGTGACACTCCCAGCACATCCTGAAAATGTTATAAAAATCCATTCATAACTTTTTAAATAATGTTTCTGACAATCAGACAGACAAACAAACTCCAGTTTGAGAGTTTCCTCTCTTCATTCGGAGGGGGGGGGTCTGCCTTGGCGGAGGTTTGTGCTCTCAGAGTGCTTTTCTAGTATTTAATTTACTTTGCTTTATAAGTTACATTAACAAGATGTTAAATTACCTTTTTTTTCATTGTTAATTAGGCATTACTCAATAAAGTAACTGAACCATTAAGCTAGCATTTAGCATTAGCTCAGCCATGATCCACTGCGCTCCCACAGCCCTACCCCTTTTGTCCATATATATGGCCACTTCCAGCTCCAAAAATCAACCGTGGCCTCCATATGAGTTCAGAAAGCTGTGGGCCATGTCACTAACCCTAATTCATTATGTGTAATCAAAGCCATGCCATGTGCTTATGTACAGTAATGTAAAGCATGATATTTGAAATGGCCTCCTACCATGTTGCATGGATATTTATGAACATATTTAGCTGAATGATTATCCTAACATTACTAGCTGAGAAGATGTCAATCAAAATAGAGTCTTGTGAAACAGCTAAAACAGCAGAATATGTATTATCTTTCATATTTTTGCAGATATGTAATGAAATACATTTCATATATTGTTGGCGTCTTCAGGGATTCACATCCAATTTCTACAAGCTTTGGTCTTTTGGAATGTTGAACTCGGCTGTTAATTGAAATATCAGCTGTAGCTCAGCCTTTTCTATAAGCTATATATTTATTTTAGCTGTTTTTACAGATTGTCTGAATAACGAATGAACAGGTACGGGTGCAAGATGAAGTACAGTGATGCACAATAATTCATGCTTTTTTTTTCTCATATGGCTTGCTGACTATGAAGAAATTATAGAATATACACCGTCTTATCTTTTCATTTAGTAAATCACGGTGTAAGCAAATGAATATAAAATATCTCTAATATGATTTTGGAGCAAAATAATATTGGCTTAGATTTTTATTGCTCAGAGAGTTTAATGACTCTACCATGGGTCTCTCATTTGGGACAGAAAGAAATGGCTCCCTATTCATGATATATAAGATGGTTTCTTTTAAATTATGAATTATCTCCGTAACAATCTGATGAAGCTGTTAGAAAACAGAGAAAACAGATGGTAATGAGCAGCCGAAGGATCTGATGGCGGCAAAGTCCAGCAGATGAAGTAAATATAGCACAGACGGCTCAGACGAAGGATTGAGATCATAAGGCTTCTATTTCCACATGACAGGGAGGATGACTGACAGTGTCCGATACAGCAAATTAAACCCACCTGTCTACACTGAGAGAAGGAGAGAGAGACACAGAGAGAGAGAGAGAGAGAAAGGGAGGAAGAGAGAGAGAGAGAGAGAGAGAGATGGATGGAAGGTAGATCAATGTTTCATTGTGAGCTCGCTGCAGTGTGGCTGCCATCGTGCCAATAAAAACACAGTCCATCATCTGGACATGAATGAAATATCCCTCCCTACACGCTCACTGTGTGTGTGTGTGTGTGTGTGTGTGTGTATATACTGTATGTTTAGTGGACAATTTATGGAAAAACTCAGCAAAGGCTTATGCTGTTAAAGAGGTAATCCACCACTGTGTTTGTCTGCTGTAGTTGACATATTTGGTGACCTGCTATTGCTGTGGTTTGTCTGCACTACATTACCCAGAAGTCATTTGTCAACAAAGCAGTTCCAGTAATATTTTTGAGGCTATTTTTGTCTATTTGACCACTGAGGTTAGAGAAAGTACAGAGATTTGAAATGTTTATTTTTCTTGGGTTTTCGTTCAATAATTAAAACATAGTTTTTGATTTACACAAGTTTTATTTGACTTGTTTTGTGTACCTGTATGTGATCATGTTTTTAGGTTTTTATGTGTTTTTATATGAGCAGCAAGTATCTATATGTCTGTCTATCTAATAGATTTTCACATTTTATTCTGTTTCTTTAAGTCTTTATAAGGACTGAGTGGCTAAATGAGATCTTATCACTTCACTTTTTTGTCTATACAGACTTTGTAAAAAAAAAAAAACAAGGTAAAAATAAATAAAATACAGGGTAAGAAGATGATATTAAATTCAGTGCTATCAATTGATTCAAGTTTTTAACCAGATTAATGACAGGGTTTCTATTGATTTTGGTTAATCACAATTAAATGCCATTCCTTTTTACTCTAAAAAGTCAACAAAGTCAATAAAATAACAAGTAATATGAACAAAATTGAAGAAAAAGTAACAAAATAAGTGATTGAAAAAAGAAAAACAAAAATGAGAGAAAATAAAAATACAATAAAACCTAAAATTATTGCTTTCAACGATTATTTACAACTTGCAAGGTAGTGCACTGTCACATGACTCAATGACAACATAAAAAGTCACATGACTTGCCACAAACTGTACCCATACCAAAAGGCGAAGGGGGGGGGGGTCAAAGCATGCATCACTATATAAAACCCGTGAATATACAAGAGAACAGCTGTAGAAGAACTGTCCACTGTAGTGACCAGTATGAATTAAAGGGTTAAAGTGTAACTGAAAGCTTTGTGGCAGTGATACTGAAGTCATGCAACTACAGTGTAACTCAGGTTATAGGTTAACAGTGTTGTACCTGAACGAGTTCATTGAACGATCGTTCACGAACTATATCATATTTTTTACGAACGTGAACGACTCGTTCACTTTTGCCAAATGAACGGGAAGTTGTGAACGCGGCTATTCTGGCATTTATTGAACTGCGCTCTTATGTAGTTCATATTTCGGTCTCATCACGTTGTAATTATTGAGTCCTATAAGGCATAAAATGGGATCAAAACACAGCATGATCATAGATGTCATTTTTGTATTATGCTGAACTAATTTTGGCAACATAATGTTGTGGAATAGCCAATGAGAAGCGTTTTGGGCAGAGAGAGAGAGAGAGAGAGAGAGAGAGAGAGAAAGAGGGGTGTAGAGAGTTTTTGGGAGCGGTGACCGACGACCAGAGCAGGTGTTGTCCCGTTCTTGGAAATAAATATTGAAAACGAAACTCACTGAAACCGCTCCTTGTGTTCTAAGAACCTGCAGAGGGAAGTTAACCCCGGGGTAAGGTACTTACTTCGGCCCTGGAGGACGGCATTTTCCCCTGATTTCCTGACTACGGTCAGGATAACGTCAGGAACGGTTAATAATAAGTTTACAATAATAACACAAAAAAGAACGAAAAAGTTCATTTTGGGATCCATGAACTTCTAGTTCATAATTTGGAAGAATGAACGATGAACTGAACTAATTCATATTGAGTAACTTGAACTGAACTTTGAACTAGTTCCTAATCAAGGTGAACTTTCCCAACACTGTAGGTTAATGTTAGTGTTATATTTTTTTGTCATTGCATTTAAGGCAATTTTTATTTGATGAGCATCAGAAAAACGTATCTTCAGTGGAAGTTATTGTCTGTAATAACATAGCAACCAGTGACTTCTAAGTTGGCTTAAAAATATGTTCACCTTGTGGCATTCACTAGTTTTACTGCTTTTTCTAACAACATGGTTCTTTGATTTATCCTTAACTGCTACAAAAAAATGTCAAACACTTCCTATGTACTGAAGGGCCCTCCATTTACCCCAAAAAAATACTTTACATGTCACCACCAGGTGTTTAATTCAGGAAATTGCCTGTGAAATGACCACAGATTGAATCGCTTTGTGGCTGCACATTAAAAACAACTGTGATCACTGATAGATTAACTACCTGCCATAAAGTGTTCTGTGTGAGGTAAAAGCACATTTCGCTGCATTTAAATGGGAAGCATAACACACTACACTACACTACAGTTGCTGTTATCTCTCCACAAACTCACCAAGCTGTAACTCAGGGTTGGTCTCACACAGGCTCCAGTCCACGTTGCAGTCACAGTGGGTCTTCTCGAACAGATTGTCCAGAACTTCCCTGACATTTTGCCTTTCGTCGACCATCAGAGTTTTGGAGCTGCCGTCATTCATCAGCACTTTCACAACCAACTGTCAAAAGAATGGGACTTCAGCATCTTTTTCCATTGTCTCAAATGAGTAAAAGATTCTGAAAATACCTTAAACGTGGAGTGCAAGATTGTTTTATTATATTGCTTAAAATCCCCCTCACACCCTGGTTACAACAAATTATTTAAATGCACTAACACACATTTAAAAAGAAATCTAGTTACCTGTGGAACAGACAGGACTGAAAAAACATCACCCAATCATTTTGAGCACCCACTTCAAATAATTGAACGGTCACATGTCTATTAAACTCAACTGTGTATACCACACATGTATGAATTGGGGTTTTCTTCGAGGCTTGGACTAGTGGTACAGGAAATGAAGCTAGAGCTTGGCTAGCTATATTAGCTATTTCAGTAACTTAAATCACTAGGAAATGTAACATTAGCCAGATAAGTATGAACTAGAGGAGGAATGGATGTGTTATGTATGGACTTGGATCCCTAGCCAGTGTTGGAGTATGAACTTGAATGGGAGACTTAGCCGGACCTAACCTGACTGTTGCCATCTGGTATCACGATACCATCTGGGACCCTTCCACAACCAATCTGTTTTCAAAGGAGGGGCCTTATCTAAAATTCATGCATGTGAATAGATGAAGAATCTGTCCATCATCTAGACTGACATGCCACCTACATTGAACTCAGGCCGTGACTCAGAGCGACAGCAGGAAGTAGAGCCATACTGCAGCAGACCATCAAAATAAAGGCCATAGTATGACTGCACCTAAACGCACCGCTGCGTTGTCTGTAAATGACTATTGTTGTATGTACAGGGAAAATCTGAGAATAAAAGGCAACATCAGCAACAGCCAGTGGATATTCCTTGAACTTCTCTATTTTAGTTATTTATTGTATTTAACCTTTATTTAACCAGGAAAGTCATTAAGAACCCTAACCCTAACCCTTTTTTACTATGACAGCCTGTCAAGAGTCACTTGAGGGGAAAGGGTAGAGGGCTGCAAACTGAAAACAGATTTAAAAAAAAATGGGTAAACCAGCAGCTTGCAGAACTTGGTCTTAACGTGTCAGATGTTCCAGAACAATCCTCTGGCATATGTTTGAAATGCCTTCGCTTAGTAGGGAGACACCAGAGGACTGTGGACACTATAAGGGAATGGAAAGAAGCTGAAGAGGAACCCAGTGCCCAACAGACAATGGAGACATCAGCTGTGGCACAGACAGACACAATGCTGCCCAGTCATAGGAAGTCCCACCTGGTGACACAGTGTTTCTCCTTCATTTTTCAAAGAGCCTGAACCTCATGGTTGTCAGATGGTTGCGTGAGCCTAGTGTGTAGTTGGGCGAAATGTAGCCAGATGTCATCAGTCAGGTTAAGCCGGACCATCACCAGAGCTTGAAACGTAGCTAGAATAATTGCTTTGTAGTGCACATGAGTCCTGAGGAAGAACCATTATGTGTGCCATTATTGGGGGGGGGGGGGTTGAATTGTGTATTTTCAAAGTGTATCTTGATCGAACTGTTCTAAGATCTCGTTCCCTGCCTTTAAATCACTAGCCCTTTAAATTTAGAGCTGTTTCTTGAAGTGTTTGGGGCTTTTGCTTTGTTTTCTATGATACCTGCCTGACAGACTGGGTTTCTAATTCATTGTGGACAGCAGCAGGTGTCTCTAGAATGAGACATCAAACATCAGGTTTTCAAGCATATGCATCATGTTTATTTCCTAGTTTAATTACAGGCTACCTAGTGTAAATTGTTGTTTCTGTTTCCTAATGCTACCCTTCCTAATGCCGTTAGCTGACAGCACTTGTAGCTTTCTTTTTGGATGAACCTCTATGGCCTCCTTGCTCCTTTTTAAAAAAAAATATTACTCTTTTGTGTTCATTTCTGTTGAAGCTATAGCACCACCGCTTTAGCTGAGGTGAATTTTGCTCTGGAGTTGAGCAGTACTTTCCTTACAAGCTCATATGGCTTCACACTTCCTCTCATCTGGAAACAAATCCAGCCTTTGCGAAGCTGAGGACTTTCACAGAACCAAGGTCAGCCAGTCACTTGCCTCGTGTCATAAAAATGTGGGATTCAGAGATGTTATCACAAGAGGATTTAAGGTGTTAGATCACATGTTACTCTGTCTGAATACTCCCTGGAAAATAATATATGTTCAAAATTTCTATGAATAAAGTATCATATAAAATTATTTTTCCTTATTCAATCTAAAGGTATCTTGGAAAGGAGTGACCTGTTTTGAACTTTGCTCTACAGCAGTGCTTCACAAATCCAGTCCTTGTGGCCCCAGTGTCCAGCATTTTTTAGTTATTTCCCTCTTCTATCAGACCTAGTGCAATTACTGATCAGCCCTTCAGAAGCCTGATAATGATTTAATGGCTTCCAGGTGTGATGGAAGAGGGACATATTGTTTTTTTTAATACATAATTTATTTATTTATTTATTTATTTATTTATTTATTTATTTATTTATTTATTTATTTATTTATTCATTCATTCATTCATTTATTTATTTAATTAAATTAAATTTTAAAAAATGTAATTAAAAAAAAAATATTTACATTTTTAATTTTATATTTGTAATTATAATTTTTGAATAGGGAGATATTTCATTATTTTTATATATTTTTATGAGCTTTTAAAATTAAATATTTTTTTTATTTAAATGTAAAATGTTTTTACTTAAAAATGTTTACATTTTTAAAACTTTGAAGAACATTTTATATTTCTTTAAAAAAAAAATTAAATAATATCTTTTTAGATGAATAGAAAAATATTTATTTGTCGTTTTATTTTCGATTTTTAATTAGTTTTTATTAAATAAATCAAAAACGAAGAAGGAGAAGAAGAAAAAGAAGAAGAAGCAGATATCTAAAAACATGCAGGACACTGGGCTACAAGGACTGGATTTGAGAACCACTGCTCCACAGGATATCAGAAAGTGAAGGGCCCCTGACCACACAAACCACTGAAAGTGCACCTTCTATGTCCTCAATTAACAACCGTTTGACAGATGTTCCCATATAAAAGTGCAAAACAGTCCTTTAGTTTAACTTGACTGCTCATTTAAAGTTACCATCTAAACAGGAAACCAATGGAGTTTTACAGTTTTAGGACTGAGGCAGACAGGCCAAACAGTCGTATCATGAAGGGTACACCATACTGTATGTGTAACCATCCTAGCATGACCACATGTCTGCACGTCCCTGGCCTGCTTTGAAGATGAGTAAGTATCCACATATCACCCAAAGAGGAAACAGTGCTGTCCTTCAGGATGTTGGCTGGATGAAAGTAGACATCCATTACTGTGATTCATGACTCGTTCAAAAGAAAAGGAAGAAGGAACCCAGATATGTTGGAACACTTTTACAGTGGCGTCCAGGTAAGAGCTGTAATTCACTATCTCTTTAAAGTTTACTGATGCCAGGCACTTTCTCATGTGAATCAGTGTCCAGTTTGGCGTTTCCTTACCTTTTTCACTTTAGCTTCCTTTAGTTTCTCAAGAGCCAACTTGATTTTCTCTGCTTTTGCCTGTGCTTCCATTTCCTCCTAAACAGGACAAACAGAAATAAATATATGATGTTAAATCAGTGTTTTCATCCTTGGGGTTGGGTCACCTGAAATTCAAATGTCACCTATATATATATATATATATATATATATATATATATACACATAGCAGACAGGGCAAACTGTGAGTCTGAACCTGAACATCTGTCAAATGTTCGCTGTGAGTGTTTTAAGATGCTGCAGCTCTTTCATAATTCCGAGTTTGAGTTATTGTTTGTCCAGTATGAATTGTCAGCGTTGTAAAGCTATACGAATTGTTACTCAAGCACAATACTTGGTGCCAACAAATCTTTAATTTATTAAATTAAATGTTCTAAATGACATGATATTGTGGATCTTAATACTCTTATTATAATGTATAAAGCTCATGACCACATGCTTCCCTACAGTTTACAACAGATGTTTCAGCTGAGAATTAGTGATTTTTTTTTTCGGAAAATGAAGTGTAGAAAAGTCAGTGTATCTCTGTTAGGGGGGTACATCTGTGGAATAATCTGGATCACAATCTAAAAATGTCGCCTTCAATTTGTGTATTCAAAAGGATGTATAAAACTAGTATAATAACAAAATATAGACTATTATCTGAATAAGTGAATATTTAGTTATAAGGTAGAAGAACAGGTGAAAAAGACTGATATTGCAGTAAGACTATCATGATTAGGATATATCTATGTATTTATCTATGGAACATATCTATTAATTATTGTTTATGTAATTGATTTGTAGTGAAAGTGAATATACTTTCACTACAAGTTAATGCTTTACTACTACTAGTACTTTAGTTGATCATATCAGAATGTATGAGGTGAATTATAAATAATGTGTATATAAATGGTCATGGATATTTTGTGGTAATGATATAAAGGACATAAAGAAGTATATTGTGTGTTAATGCAGTATCTATTTGGATTTTAGTTTGTAAAAGGGGGTGGGAGTTTATAAGTTTTACATCTTCCCACTCCTTTTCGAGTACAAGGAAAAAAAAATAATTGTTGACCATTTTCAATGATGTTTTGATGATTGTGTGCTCGAAATAAAACTGAACTGAACTAAAATACAAATTGGACAGACTATACAATTTTAATAAAAAACTAATTTCCATTTTTAATGTCTGGGGAAATTTATGATATTAAAATGGAGTCACAAGCTAAAGAAGGTTGGGAACCACTGTGTTAAATGATGTTTAAAATTAGGTGGTATGATGTCTGAAAGTTGCACACACACCATACATAACAATAATTTGTATTAAATAACAGTATCAGAATGGAAGGCGCAAAAAAATCTAATTCAGTTGATTTACTAGTGTGCATAGTTAACCCTGGAGGAGTGTTCACAGTACTTAGCATGTCATCATTTACTTCATTTTATTGTCAGACATTTGACACAACCCGTCTTTGAGTGTCATATCTATAACCTTTTTTTTTTTTCATTACTATCTTTTGTCATGTTTGAAGAACTGAATCTGTCACAATTAAAAATATATAAAGAAATCTAAAAATGGCTTTAAAATAGCTTGATATATTAATTTCCCTATCATTTATTTGTTTATTTAGTCCCTATTTATATTTTTCCTTCTTTCATTTTAATCAATGCATTTATTTCTACATTTGATATTTGTTTTTATCTCAAAATTCAATTTGCTCCACAGTTTTACTCCACAGATACAGAAATGTAATGCATACCCGATTAATTTTTAAATTAAACTTTCCCCTTAAATCATAACCTCCCCCTCTTTCACAAAACATCTCTTAAATATTGCTCGGCACTAACTTATTCTTTACTTGCTTCTTATATTTGTCATATTATTTCTGTTTTTAGTTTACCATGTATATCATCACTCCACTGATGACAACTAGGTGTATTTAAAGTTTTAGAGATTCATTAAGGTATGTCATTCCTTTTCTAAAAACATAAGTGAATGATGGTAAGAACTTCTTTGACACGGTCGATAATTTCAGCCAATATCAAGCTGTGTAATGATTTGATTTGGGTTTAATTTCATTCATTTTGCTGTGGCAGGAAGGGTTCATTCACAAATTTCATCTGGGACATTACACCTAATCTACTGGGCTTAAATGTGTAGAAATCAGATACTCTTTTCTTTGGATTCATCGGATATATTCTTACATTGAAACCTGTCTACGGTGCAGCTTTGATGAATTTGTACGTCTCTACCTAACAATGACGCATTCTCTGCCTCAACACAGCTGGTGTTTTTACCTCAGAAAGATGAGGTAACAAGTCCTGCTAAAGCAATAATCTCCTGTCTGGCTGAACACCCCCCCCCCCCCCACCCACCCCACCTCCCCCTCTCCCTCCTCACCCCCTTGTCCCTCCACTGCTGCCACATCTTACCTCCCCTCCTTCCACCTTTGGTATTGATCCTGTTACTGTTTCTTGCCTTATGGCTCTATGTGTTTGATCTGTTCCAGACAGGCTTGGCGGTTTGGCTTCACAAAGTCTCTGTAACTGTAACAGATGCCTCCGTCGTGCTTTTGTCCAGGAACAACCTCGCCATGAGCTCACTGTCCAATTTCAAGAGCTATACCACTCCTCCCAGTTCCACAAAAGACAAAGAGCACTCAGCAGAAATTTATATGCTGGGAACTGGTGTTGTAGTTGTAATGGTGTCCTTTCAGACATGGCTCAAAGAGCACTTATCCTCGGTAAATCAAGACACAGCACCAATAAAACAGAGATTGGAACATTATTGTCTGACTGCTTTATATTCCTGCTTCTCTATATCGTACTTTAAGAGATGAATGGTGCATAAAAATTTCCTGAAACTAAAACCAACCAAAATTTTATTTAATTATTGGTCTGATGTGCAATTGAATGGAGTTTTCATTTGCTAAATTTAAAAGTGGTTCCATGTGGGGGTTAATGTGTCAATGTAATGATGTTATTTTTACACAGGGTTTACTCACCTTTGTAGGCTTTGAAGCCTGGGGAGGCGGAGGTGGTAAAGGGGAGGTGGCAGATGAGGCGGGGGTGCTAACATCACTGCTGCTGCTGCTGCTCTTGGGTGATGGTGAGGAGGAAGGGTGTGTGCTCAGACCCTTGGGTGGTAGTGCTGGCAGGTCCTGCGGAGGCGGTGACGACTCATTTAGACCCTGTATCTCTGCTGCCAGTTTCTCCTCAGTTGCATTGAGGTCAGCCACGAGGTCAGCCATGAGTGCGTCCAAGTCATTGTCCTCAAGTTCATTGAGAGATTCTGGCGACAAATCAAAGTATTTTTCAAAGATAGACTCAAGATAATATACAGTGGTGGGAACAAGCTTTGGGAAACTCCATGTATTTGTAATATATTTAATTCAAAATCATTCAGAAAACACTAAAAACTGACAAATATTGTTGCTCCCTTCTACATGTCAAAATTGGATGTTTCGGCAGAAAAACATCATGGACATGACATATTGAAGTGGTCCATTTTGTTATTTTTTTCTTATAAACAATAAATAAAACCAAAAACAATCATTTGCATCTTTTTTTTTTTCTACAAATATTTCGTGACAATATTGGAAACTAAAATGTTATATGTGTGCAAAATGTTATTTCTACTACTGTGTAAGACATAACACTTTATTTTAATGACAAAACATACAATGGGAGGACGGAACAAGGTTTTCGACACCCCATGCATGTGATATATACTGCATTAAGTCTCTGAACCTGTCTTTGAAGTGTTGTTCCATTCTCTAAAGATAGATGCTAGATGGTAACGGACAGGGGCGGGACTAAGGTCCAGATGTTCTGCTCAGCTGTAACTATGGCCTGAAATATGACACTCAAATGCAGCGCAGTCAAAATGCTGTATCAGGTTAATTTAATTCTACATATTTCTTCGTGGCATGCTTTTATTTATGTTTTTCTTTCATGTGGAGTGTTTTGGCAAATCTAAGCACCACGAGGATGGAATATTGTTTTTTTTATTTACCATATTCATCTGAACCTGATTAGAGTACTGACTCATTCATTACTTTTTTTACTCAAAGTTTCCTGTTTACCACTGAAACTAGACAGAGAAGAAGGCCATGGCGATGCAAAGTGACATTAAAATAATAAAATGACAGTGAAATAGGGCTTCAATGACTTGCAGCAGGTTTATGTTTAACAAGTCACATATATTTGACAATGTTCAGTCAGTTATATTTAAGAAGAATTATATTATACAGTCATTTAGACACTAATAAATACAGTAAATGGTAAATGGTTTTGATTCAATGAACATTATACACATTGTTTTTGTTCATTACATTCATCTTTACTTTTATCATACGGTCTCCTGAAAAAAACAATAAACTTAGATCTAGAGTCGTCCTCGGTGGTATGGGTAGGTTTTGCCAGATCTTCTTCTTTACAATGTTATGAATACGATCCTCTTTGAACTATCTCAGTGTTGAAATCGCATCGAACATCCTGAGGAGAACATCCTGAGCACCGCCCCTGTCCGTCATCTACCTTCTCTAAACCTATACATGCTTCCTTCTGCACATGCTCAGTTCTGTCAAAGTCAAAAATGGACGTTTCAGCTGATAATGAAACATGCAAAAAATGATTGACATTTGTTTTTATCTGTGTGATGCTGTCACACCTTTTGAATGGTAATATCTAAGAAAAGTCCAAGTATTCAAAACCTTTTCTCCTGAACTACAACTAGTAACAAATACAAAAGTACACATATACCATACATAGTGAGCTCTATTCTTGTATTACTATTCATTAAGTAAGCAACATGAGCAAAAAAAAAAAAAAAAAAAAAAAATAATAATAATAATAATAATAATAATAATAATAATAATAATAATAATAATAATAATAATAATAATAATAATAATAATAATTAATGTCTGTAACGGTCGTGTATTATAAATATAAATAAATGTTATTGATACATATAATTTACATAAATAAAGGCTTATCCCTCGTACCCTAGTTCGTTCCTTTCTTTCTTTCTTTCTTTCTTTCTTTCTTTCTTTCTTTCTTTCTTTCTTTCTTTCTTTCTTTCTTTCTTTCTTTCTTTCTTTCTTTCTTTCTTTCTTTCTTTCTTTCTTTCTTTCTTTCTTTCTTTCTTTCTTTCTTTCTTTCTTTCTTTCTTTCTTTTTGTTCAACACTGGCAACTTTAATTTTTACAAGCAATATTGTCCTGCAATTCTATGTTGTATTTTTCTTCCTTTTTCTCCTAAAATAAAGCACCAGTGAATTGTTAAACATAATAAACTTGTATCACATGTTAATTTGGAAGATATCAGAGTTTGTGTTAGGATGTTTTCTTGTTAGATTTGGTTGATTTGGTTGTGAATCAGTCAGTTGAGACATCAGTTTGTGATTAAGAAAGATTAAAAAGTAGTAAAACAGTCAAGTGGAGGCTTCAAAGTAGTTTGCTAATGAAAGCAGACATGATGACCTTGTTTTAACATTATTATCACTGGTTTGACAGAGACAAAAAGTCAGTAATTAGTAGAATGACCTTCATTGTCTAATGTCGTTGCAGCAGAAGTATGTTTCACACGCTTGTATGCCACAGCCTGGACTTCCTAATTGTGGCAAATTTCTACATTGTAAAAAAAAAATCCTGTTGTTTTTATGGTAAAAAGTGGCAGCTGTGGTTACCAGAACAATCTGTAAAAAAACAAACTATAAACATATTTACAGCGTAACATGTAACATTTCAAACTTGTATATTTAACATTGAATGTAAACAGTAAAAGGACGACACCAGGTCTAAACTGGGAGACAACCTGCACGACCAACTGAACCTCAGCCACCTGTTATTTTACAGATTTAAAATCTTAAATAATTAAATGTTACTTCTTTATTAACAACTAGCTAGATATTTTGGTCTTAAATTGTCTTTCAATGTAAAATTTTATTTTCTCAAAACAATAAAAATACATAATATCTGCATGAAAATTTGATTTTGTTAACATACTCTTCCTGTAGAAACTAAACCTACATGTGGTTTAATTATTAGTACAAAAATCTTCTCAAACAAACAACTTTGTATTGTATTTTCACTTAGTTTTTTTTGTGCTGCAAAATTATTAACATTTGCAATCAGATTAATCACAGGGTTTCTTCAATTAATTTCAATTAATTATGATTAAATATTCATTTTTAATCAATATTAATTGTGTTTCACTTTGCATGACCAAACAGACTCAAGAAAGAAGGAAATATATGTGGACTTAATGTGTTTGTCCAAGATGGGAAACGTATTAGCAGAATGAGTGAGCAGAATCCCCGACTAACATATGTTTCACGTTAATGTAATATTTTAAGCTGGAAGTCCTTCAGTGAAAAGAAAACTGCATCAAAACACTTTATGTCGGTCGACTGTTCTGTCTCGGGGGGAGTTTTTTGGACTCAAATTTCCCACAAAATGCAATAAGAAACACAATACAGAGGAAAAAAAGTATACAAGACATGCTAAAATCCAGTAAAATTCACCAAAAAATAAACTCACAGAAAGAAAGCGATGAAAAATCCAAAACATATTCAAAAATGCTTCTAAAATATAGAAAAAAACACCAAAATTGTGATAAAATATCCAAATCAAATGCAAAAATATGAATATATATATATATATATATATATATATATATATATATATATATATATATATATAACATATTTATTCAACACCTTCAACAGTTTCAACAAAACAACGTCAACCTACTTTTTCATTTAATCACATTAAATTAATCATGATGATTGATTAATCTGGATTAATGTGTTAATTTTGACAGCTCTACATTTTTTATGTTGCAATTTTACAACTTTTATGCTGTTCATTCTTACAACCATTTTTTACAGTATGGAGTTGATGCAACATATGTTATATCCTGCTCTTGCTCAACTGGTACTCTGCAGTAACTGTCACAATGAAAATTCTCTGTAATATGTGCACACACCCATGTCTGAGGAAAAAAAAAGAGTTAAATCACCATTCAGGTCTGTGAAGCCGATGGAGAAGTTGACTTCCTGGTTTGAGCTGGGGAGAGATGCGGGAGGTGGTGTTTCCTCTACTAGACTCTGTTGGAGAAAAAGGGAACAAGATGGTGTTTATAAGGGCATGAATACAATATCTGTAAGACCACAGGGCCCCCCACCCCCCCCAGAGGCTCAGTGGGTTAATCTACAACACATTCAGAGTGGTCTGAAACATAAACTGTCCCCAAACATTATGTACAGCAGCATAATGTTACATCTGTTTTTAGGTTTTACACCCAACAGAACTTCTATGCAGCTCTCCTCCCTGCTACCTCTTGGCAAAATGGAAGTGATTTAAGATGAATGGAGGGGCTGCAAAACAACATCAAAGTGATCAGCAGGGCTATTCACTGGAAACCCCCCCCCCCCCCCCTGTAATCTCTAGTTGGCTCATGGGTTTGCCATATGCCCCCCCCCCCCCTCACTCCTCTAGAACACATATATATACACACACAAAAAAGACTATGTAATTTATGGTTGTTAGATGACCACAAAGGGTGTCAACTCCTACAGTGTCCATTATGGATGCCAGTCTAGAGTATGTCAAATGATTGATGGTGCGCTTTAGTGAGGTTGTCATCTGTCTCTAAAGTAGAAAAATTCTATTTAAGGGATTATGCTGGGAGTCACTTTCATCAAACATGCACAGTATATACAAATGCACACTTCTGCAAACACCGGTGATGTTTTACAGCCTGAAATAAAATTTAATCTGACATTGGTCCACTCAACAGTAAACATGACTTCACTTACTATAAATAACTGTAAATAAAATACACAAATATTACAAAATGTATATAACATTAACGCTTTCATGTATGAATTATGAGAACACTTGCATCGGCTACATGCTAACAGCTATATGCTAACGGCTATCCTCTGCAGCTGTCATTTGCAGTACAGACTGCATCTGAGGGTCATGTGGTTGTAATGGATAAGATATAAGATATAGCCATAAGATATGGAGCTGTACACATTTTCAGATATTTAGATGTTGAGTTTGGAGCCTTAAGCACTTTTAATTTAGAATGAATATATATATATATATATATATATATATATATATATATATATATATATATATATATATATATATATATATATATATATACATATATATCTTGAGATGTTTTCAGTATAAGTTTGATCTCAGTAAATCACTTTAAGCAATAGCACTTTTCAGTTCAGTTCTAATCTTTCTTGTTGAGCTGTGCTTCAAATAAAGAACTTTTAAGTTCTCAAAATTGTTGATTAATCATTTACAAATAAATATTGTCTGTATGGACAATGATTTTTTTAAAAAAAGAAAAAAAAGTGAACATGTAAAACAGTCGTGTTAAATGTAATGCGGTTGAAAAATGTGGGTGCACCTAAGAAAAAACATCAGTGCAAACCAGTGCAAAAAGTGAGTGTAGAGCCCTGAGCGTTTACATCTCTACCATGAAACTTCTATCAAGATAGTACTGTAACATCACGTCTTTACTTACATGGTACTGTTAATAATGTGATAATGTATGTAACCAGAAATCGTCATGACAGCGGGCTGAGCTCACCTGGGTGAGGAGGTCCATCTCCCCCAGCAGGTCACTGAACATGGCGTCAATGTCGTCCATCTGGATAAAACAACAGAAACAGATCAAAGTGTCAGACGTGGACACTGTTCCAGGATCAGTATAAAACCCAAACAGATCACCTGCATTGATTTCCACAGCAAAGAATTTTCATTGATTAGACATGGTTGTCACGGTGACGGCAAAGGAATGTGTGGAAGAGCTCAAGTGCATTTGTGTGGAGAAACAAATGTTAAATCACATGCATTAGACTAACATAAGCAGTAGTATAATTCAGAAGAACTACTTTAGTCTGAAATATGTGCAGTTAGAATATGTGGCCTGGGGCTTTGGTATCTTGCAAAACATCTCCAACCCAGACAGAAGGAAGAAAAGTATGTGTGCTCAACTTCCCAGCATTCATTTTCTTTTTCTTTTCTCTTTTTTTTTGCCACAACTTGTCATGTCTTGTTGCACATGCTGAATTGGAGAGCACTACGTTAATTTGTTTTTGTACATTCATCTTGATAATCTGGTCTGAGAGTCTTGCAGCTGGGTCCTGTTTGTCTCTGGTTCTGTATGGCACATACTGAGTGAAAGGTTTGGTTTAAATATTCAGAAATATTAAACTTTTTTAAAACTATGTATTTACTGAGTTTTGTTCATAGAACTGATGTTTGGAGATAAACAGGGGTCAAAAAGCAGTTGACTTAAAAAAAAAAGAAAAAGCCAAAAGTAAAACTACTGATGGAACCAAATTACAATACTAGTTATTATTATTATTATTATTATTATTATTATTATTATTATTATTATTATTATTATTATTATTATTATTATTATTATTATTATTATTATTATTATTATTATTATTATCATTAAGAATATTTATACTTCATTTTAGTATATTTTTAGCATATGTTTTCAGGTTGTTTATTATTTTGCAAATATTTATTAGCTCTTTTCTGTTGGTGTCTTACTTTGTTCATGTTACTTATCATTTTATTGGTTTATTATTCATTTTTATTTGTTTTTACTAATCACTTTGGTGCTGTTTTTGTTCCTTTTATTGTTTATTTTATTATTTTTTTCACTGTGGAACTACTGTACTAAAGTCTGAAGAGTTAAAGAACTAACCCATAAAGACGTAAACAGCCACTGGGAACCAAAACCACCTACCAATATCAAGTGTTTAATAACTTCTGATCCATTAAGCCTATCAATCCATGTCAATAATTGGTGTAAAATAGTTATTCATCTTTTCATGGTCATCAGATATGGTTCATTTAGATATTCAAAGGCTCTGTAGTTACCATGGAAATGCCATCATCTTCCACAACATTAATTCACCAGTAAAACCTATTTATTTGTTGTTATCATTATATTTGTCCAAACAAATGTACATTTACTTGTAGCAGACGTTACAATTAATAAGAAATTGAAGAAAACAGAGGCAGTCTAATAATTTATTCCATGAAATAAAATAAAATAAAATATCATGAGATACCTTTTGTGATTTTAAAATCCTTAATTCTTAATGTCTTCACTATAATCCCATCTCACAATCCAGATTGGGCCCTTTTTTGAGGGGGTGGGTATGTTAAAAACCATTAACAATATAGCCCCTAACCTAACCTTAACCTTAGAGTTAGTTATAGTGAAAGAGTGGATGTTAAAAGGTTAATAATATTATACACACAGACTGCAGTGCTGTTATTTGTGATGTAAAGACTTCAGAAATTGATCTTTGAAAATGCTGAGTCCAAGCATAAATGAAACCATTGGCAGTTCAAAGTTTGCATGCTTGCATACTGTGCCTGGCTATAAATTGCTGCTCAAGCCTCAACACTGACTTTTACATTCACTGATACTGATTTATATAGTTAAACCTAGACTTAGTGAAAAGTCAGCAGCGTCATTTAATCATTTCAAACTAAAGAAGCAAAACAGCCTGTGGTGCAAATGTTGCAGCTCTAGTACGCAGCTATATTTTCCTTAATAACAATCCCTTGAAAATTCACTGGAGATTTCTATGTCTATATCATTGTATATACAACACATTGTCTTTGGCATATGACATTTTTTTAAAGCCACATTTCTCAGAGCAAATGTTATGATGGGCTAGAATGTGCAGTCAAAACACACTCTGTGTTTTCCTACAGGGGGGAACATGACCAGAAGTGTGAAGGTGTCAGCCGGAGTTCAATCTGTCACAGCTGAGATGGGACTTTAACTTCAGTGGTGGCGGAAACGTAACATATTGTACATAAGTTACTGTGCAGCTCCGTGGCATCATGTTGTTCTGATTAAAAGACATCTGAGCACAAGGAACTGGTTTGGAACTTCTCAGCCAATCAAGTCAGAGAAACTTCAGGAGTCAGGATAACAACTGAAGCGCTACTGCACCAACACACATTCACTAGAAAAACGTGATGTAGCAGCTTCTTCCTGTGGTTTAGTGGCTGCTTTTGTGTCACACATGGTCTAGTATTTGTTATTTAGTATCCACAGAACACTTCTTAAAAGATCCAGGAGCAATAAAATAGATACTAATCCGGAAAAACCCTCCCAAACAAACCAATAATGCAAGATATTATTGCTTGAATGAAGGAACTTTAAAAATATATATATTTATCAATAAGTTGTTTGTATGTGTGTGTGTGTGTGTGTGTGTATTTCTTTATCTTGTCCAGTATCCTAACAGAAGAGCGATAGTATAGCTGCCTTAAAAAAGCAAACAAATGCCAATGAAACAAGTTCAAATTATCTTGGTAAGATTTCTTGAAATAATATTTTCAACATATATTGTGTAAAAAAAAAAAAAAGTTCTTATATCTCAATAAAAAGTGAGTCTTAAGTCTTTAGAGGGCAAACATCCAAATCTTACTAGGGTTCGATACCAAAAGTCAATACAGACATGAAATCGGTACCTTATTTTGGTATATTTGCAGCTGTTCTTTAATTAACCCCTCCATCCACTGTTTAACGGCAGCGCGCGCACACGGCAGTGCCGACGACATCAACACATCAAAGGCGAAAACATCAAACATGCGCTTAAAGTTCACAAGAAGATCCAAATTCATCTATATGCAAAACATGTCTAAAGACATTTACATGCAAAGGCTGGAATAGGACTGGTTTAATGAAGCACTAGGTGACACACGGTGTTTACCTCAAGGCAGAAGCTACGCCGTCTAAAGCCTCCATGAAGAATAGCCTAGCACTGAGCTAATAGCACTAGCCTAGCACTGAGCTAATAGCACTAGCCTAGCACTGAGCTAATAGCATCAGAAAATACCCAGTGAGAGACAAGTGATAAAGCTTCACACCATCTACTATGGAGATACTATTGGACCATAACCGTGAGTACTTTTAATGCCAAATACAAATAACTAGCTCGTGTTTGTGAAGTCCTCAACTAGTGACATGACATGTGGTGCTAGCTTAATTATAATAATAGGTTAATAAGTTGTAGCAGATGGATCTTACAGTTTGTGCATTTGACAGACAAATTGGTTGGTTGGTTAAATTTAATGTTACAGTTCAATCGCGTGTATCTCTGGATGTAATCAATTTTTATCATTATTATTATTATTTTATGTAATTTTTTAAGTATTGATTTAAATCCTGTTTAGGAACAGATACCGTTTTGGAAGTAGTGGTTTGATATCGGTATTGAATGAAACTCTTGGTACCCAACCCTAAATCTTACAAAGTGTATTTTTCTCATTTCTAGTCAAAATAAGTCATTACAGTTATTAAAATAAGTTGGAATCACATTAAAAAAAAAACTTTTCGGTATGATATAAGAACTTATTTTTAGGCAAAAGATCTGGAAAATCTGATTTCAACAGATTTTACCAAGATAATTGTTCCACTGGCTTTTTTTGTTACTTAACTCAAAACTTTATTCATTTGTTTTTTGGCTTAATTCATACAAAGAAAGAAAGAAAGAAAGAAAGAAAGAAAGAAAGAAAGAAAGAAAGAAAGAAAGAAAGAAAGAAAGAAAGAAATCCTCCAATGTAACAAGTGAAAATTATCTTGGTAAGATTTAGATATTTTTCAGTGTACTAATAAAAGTGACGTTTTTTTTTTGTTATGTAACACACACACACACACACATACTCATAAACACAACAGACCATTTGCATTTTTGTAACAGTAACAAAAATGCAGCTTCACTCGTATTTTCTCAAAAACAACAAATTCTCCAAACATGTCGTAATGTTTTCAGTTCCCTCTGCTGAACAGACTTTTGCCCTGCTCTGTTTTTGTCTTTCTGACACAAACCTCCCTGTGGGAGGTTATGTTCCAATTGGCTGATGAGTTTTTGAGTGACACATCAGTGTCCCCGATATGGTTCAGTGCAGTTCCAGTTTTAGGTGACACAGACAGAGGGTATTCACTACCTATGAGTCAAACTGACCAGACTCCAAAAAAATGAATGACGTGAAAGCATTTTTCTTTGGAAAAAAATATTGGACTGTTGTATAATGTGATGTCACACAGTTGAACTGCGCTTTCTTCAAGAATGTGTGATGGTTTGTTGATTCCAAATTAATATTAATAATAATAATAATAAGAAGAAGAAGAAGAAGAACAATGGTATTTACATTTTCTATATAATTGGGACATTTTACCATTTCAATATTTCTTTTTTTTGTATTGTTTATTCTGTTATCAGATTTTATGATGCTTGTTATAAATTTTTAAAATGTTCCATGTTGAAAGCCTCGTAAATCAGCTTTATATTAAAAATAAATAAATAAATACCTCTCAGGTTACAAGACATCATAAATATTTCCAGTTCTTCCCAAATAAAGGTTTGAATACTTACTTACTTAATTATTTTATTATTTATTTACTTATTAATTTACTTACTACTTACTTATTGTTTTGTCTGATATTTCAGAAGTATTCCTTTATACCACTGATTCACATTTGATTCTTTAAATATGACTGATAAAAACCCAGTTCTCAGGTGAATTTTACTCTAGATTTCACCTTTATTGTAATATTATGATCTGTTTTTTGCATTATTTTCACTGAAAATAATGTATCTTCCTGCATTTCCTTGCTCATGTCATAGATGCTCATAAAAACTCAGATTATTATATTGGAAACAATGACAACTGAAGGAAAAGTGACTACCTGGGTGAACCAATGTAGCAGAAGATGACTTATGGACTTACGTAACTACGGAGCCTCTGAATGTCCAAATGGGTCATATCTGATTTCACTGATATAATTAGTGTTTCATAAGTTATGAAGCATTTCAGAATAGTAGATGATGTTGGTCACCAGTATCTGTTTGTGTGTGTGTGAGATCATTTTAGGTATTTAACAGTATTTGTCGGTCTATTTGCAAAGTTAAATATAAATGGGGTGAGTTACAGTTCGAAGTTATGTTATGTATGAATTTCTTTGCGGCTCACACAAACTTCACAGTGACCACAGTTGTATTTATTTCATTATAGACCTGTAGAGTATTAGCCGCTAATATTTTTAGCTTCGTCTCTTCAATAACACGAGAGACAAAAAAGTAAAACTTCACTTGAACTTTTTTTTTTCCTTTTTGCTGCAGTTCATTACATATGAAAATATTATCTTTCCTCAAAGCGTAACTCACTGCTTTTCTTTCATCACAGTTTGGATTCCATATAATAAACCTTTAGGTCATTTTAAAGGAAAAGTACTGGCAGAAATTTAATCAAAATCCGATTGAGACCCTCCGTCACTGCACTGGAGACAACTGCGATTGATTGTGTTCCAGACGAGAGTTTACCCAGCACTGTGACATGATGTTTCTAATTTGAATGTGAATTGGATCAGTATTGCTCCAATGTCGAACAGATGGTGTGTGTATGTATAGTTTAAAGATCTGATTCTGGGGATCATCCTGTGCAGATTGCAGATAATAAAAAAAATAAAAACTTATAAATCCTTCCACGGTGACTATAATTCTTTGAACATCAGGGCTTATTTTCCATGTGACACTGTGTACTTACATGTTTTCCCACCTGTACGTATGTAACATGTTTACTACCCCACCCCATTTTACCAGAATGGTTTGCCCCTTGAAGGAAGTGGTGAAGGGTATACTTCCTGTCATTTGCAATGTTGAAATTATAAAGGAAATGGTGTCATGAGCAGCCACCTGCAAGTCTAACACCGCTGTTTGTGTTTCATGTCACACATTAAGGCAGGATGTGCAACAAGGACTGGACTAATGAAACCAGTTGCAGTAAATGTTTTTTTTTTTTGTAATTATTTTAAGAAAATACAGTTTCAGAAGTGCCATCAAGGTGGTTCATATTGTTGTGATTATTAAAAAATATAAAGGTATATACACTCTGAGCATTACTAAGTCTTGCCCCCTGATTTGGCTACAGCTGCACCGTGCTTTTTAACCCCCCCCCCAAAATGCGATTCGGTCATTCTCGCTCACACAGAAAAAGTGAGTGAGAGAGAGAGAGTTGGGTACTGAAAGTTGGTATAGGTATGGAACCGGAGCAAACGTTAGTGTCATGCGGCACAACAGTGCAGACAGCGACGAAGTGAACCGTTCACAAGAAGTTCCAGATGCTTCCATATGCTACAGGTGTTAAATGTATTTACATATGAAGGCTGGAATACGACTGGTTTAATGAAACACTTGGTGACACACAGTGTTTACTAAAGCCTCTGTGAAGAGCTAAGTAAGACTAGCACTGTGCTAATAGTACTAGCCTAGCACTGTGCTAATAACACTAGCCTAGCACTGTGCTAATAGCACTTGCCTAGCACTGTGCTAATAGTACTAGCCTAGCACTGTGTTAAAACCACTAGCCTAGCACTGTGCTAATAGCACTAGCCTAGCACTGTGTTAATAGCACACTGGTAAATGACAGACCCAAGACATAAATGTTCAGACCAGTTACTGTGCAGATACTGGACCATGACCATGTACTATGTAAATTCATCAACTGGTGACATTAGATGTGCTGCTAGCTTAATAATAATAATAATAATAATGATGATGATGATGATGATGATAATGACGATGATGATGATGATACACACATTTATACCCTTTCTTTCTGTTCCTTTCAACTCATTTCACCCACTTCCACAACACATTAGTAGTAAATAATCTCACATTTTCTAAGGGCTCTGCACTAGCATCAATAAATAAAGTACATTTTGAAAGTTTTTTAAAAATGTTTACATTAAATAAGAAATGCAACAACTGCTCAAATAACTTCTCTTTGATGTCATTACTGTGTTTGTTTTGTTTAATACTGTTGCTAACAGAAATACTATGTGGGCCGGCTAGCTTGCTTATTATGTGACAGTGTTCAATGAATATGACCTAATAATGGCACAATAACACCTGCCACAACATATTCTAGTTATTTATATTCTATGCGTTTTGTTTTTCTAAGTATATATGGGACATAATAAACATATGAGATGAAAACAGGACATCTTCATTTTCCTCAGATGAACTTAGCTTGGCTTGGGCGTCCTAAATATTTGTATAATTTAGTTATAGATAGAAATGGCCCTGTTGTGGTTGGTTTCAGATGCTGCAGCTCTTTCATAATTGATAGTTTGAGTTTCTTGTTCAGTGTTAATTATCAGCCTTGTAAGTACAAACTGGACTGACTGTACGTATCCTGACCAAGGAAAGTAAAATTCTTACTTTGTGCAGTAATCTACACCTGTCCATAATATATACAGTAGACTAAATGTTGTCTAAAATTAACCTTTATTTTAGCAACACAATATAGCAAACTGTTATACAATTGAAAACAAATTGATTTGAGCAAAAACAGGACAAAACCTCTCAATTCTGAGAAATTTATGATGTTAAAATGCAATCACAAGCCAAAAAAGGTTGGAAACCACTGCTTTAACTCATTAAGACCCAAATATACACCATCTACCTACTGATCTAAAATGTTCAATTACTTCAGAACCATTATTCCTATCAATACATTCCTTGTGCCAGTATTAACATTTTCTGAAATCCATCCATAACTTTTCAGGTTATGTTGCACAGACAGATAAACAGGTAAATGATGCCACAAACATAACTCCACCAATCCTTGTCAGGGTACTCAATCAATAAAAAAAATGATATATATAGCACCAAATCATACAAGTTATTTCATGACATTTTACATATACATAAATACTTTGAAAATAAGTGCATATACATATATAATAATGATATTTGACTACCCCTATTTTCTTGAATTTCTTGTTAATTTTAATGTCCCTTTTTTTCTCTCCTTAGTATAAAAACCCTCAAATGTATTCTCAACGCGATGGTACATGCATGATGACTAAAAGAAATATAGGAATAGAACTAATTTTCACAGAAAAAAATGCAAAATGGACAAGATAATATAGTGAAAAATGGTGATAAATCACTTAAAAACTAAAGAGAGAGAAAAAAAAATAATTTGGAAACCACCACAAAAGTACCACTGGGTCTTTATGGGTTAATTATTTTTCATTTCCTGAATCTTTTTTCCTCTTCTGCCCATGATGTCACATCATATTTCATATTATGACATCTGAAGTACAGCAGATCTCCAAAGCCCCTATATATGATTTTAATTCTATGGCTGCTGTAGGATTTCTAATAACCACACAGAACACAAGAATGACTGTGGACAACTACTGCTATTTTCATTGTGTGGTTTTAAAATCACACAAGGATAACATTAGTGTATCTGTCAGGTCAGGACGGCAAATGTAGTAAAAAGGAAAGTTTTCAGAAAGAAGAGCTTTTGGTCAGAATTAGGAAAGAAACACATGACTGCTGATCAAAGAAAAAGTGGCTTGGCTTACCCCCTTTTTTTTTCCAAAGCTGACTCAATATTAGTTATAGTGAGAATGGATTCGTATTCTAATCCAACACCGTCATATGACCTCACATCCCCCATCAACACAAAACAAACTATTAGCCTTTTTTTCAGGCATGGTATTGTAAATAATGCCTTTACATTCATGTTAATGGATAAAGGAAGTACTGTTGTAATATCATTTAGTCTCTCACGATCCACAGTTGAAGGGGAATTTGTTGTGAAATCAGTCAGAAAATTTGATCAACAAAAGCAACAGAATAGTCCTTATTTGGAAATGATTGAGCAGATTCAAGAAAACTTTAAAAAGTACAAAAAAGACGAAGCATAGACTCTTCAATATACAAAATAATAAAAAGGACAGAAATTTAATTAGAACCTTTCTAATTCCTACATGATTTGATATTCACCTTCCATATTACTTATTTTTTCAATGTCATTTTTATTTTATCTCATCACTTTTATCACTATGTCTTATTGTATTGCAAGTACATGTAATCGTGTATGTGTAAGTACGTGTAATGTGGCTCTAGCACCCCCTTGAAAAGTCAAAATATATTGGGCCAAAGGGAAAGACATCAAAGTGAAATTTGTTGATGAGCTATGAAAATCAGTACACATATTCATCATGAGGAGACAAGCAAAAACTGTTATTATGGTGTGGCCATAATAAATAAATAATAATAAATATATAAAATATGTGTGTGTGTGTGTATGTATACACTTTTGAAATTTTCCTTCCATTTTTTACATTTCAAATACTCTATAAAAACATCAGTTTTGTTTGAATGTACTCCAGACTTTGCACATATATAGAGGTAATTGATATGCTGACATCATCACACATAGACATGATGACAACAGCTGGATCAATGCCAAAATGAGCTACAATATCTGAGAGGAGTTGGTTATACCTGATGCCACTTGTTTGTATTTCTTTCATTTTTATAACCTTTCTATTCTGTTATTTCTCGCGTTTTCATGTCTTATTTTCATTACTTGTGTTTTGTCTTCATTTTATTTGTTGTTTTTCTTTTATATATTTTATGGTGTTTTCATCTTGTTACATTTTATTATGACTTTCACAACTTTTTGCTTCATTTTTATATTTTTTTCTTGTATTGTATCATTGCATAAAAACTTAGGGAACAAGGAACAAATCAAGAAACCATTGTGTTATATCTTAATCCATCTTTTTACTTGTCTTGTTACGTTGTGTATGTTGTTACTGTTTGATTTTTTAGAACAGTTTTGATGTGGCGAGGTTCTGCAAGTAAAATATAAGTAATCCTAATAATATAAGGTGATATAAGGAATATAAAATGCAGGAAATTATATTACAATGAACACAATAATGGTGAAAATGTTGTAAGAATAGTAAATAATCATGTAAAGTGGAGTAATAAAGTATTCGTACTTAGCTTTGTACTACAAAAGTCATCTTCAGATAGAAATTATTCACTGTCACATTTTCTTTGAAGATATGGAACATAGTGGAATATTATTATATAAAAGTATATCAATGTGTCCTTTGCACAATATTATTTTCTCTCCAGAAACCGCTCTGAAAATATGTGATTTGTCAGCATTTATAAATATTATTGGACACACTCAGGCATGAAATGTGGCAAACTGCCAAACCCGCGCAATGCATTGCAAAAACACACCACTTTACTCCTGTTATATGAGGAAATAAAAGCTGAAAAACAGAGCATGCGAGAGACTTTTAACAAAAAATCTCAACTCCACAGTATAGTTGAGGTTTTTTTTTTGGTTCAAATGTGTGTAAACGAAACTTCAAGGAAGAAAATGGAAACCAGACAACAGCTCTAAGTGGAGGCATCGAAGCACAGCGTGTTTACCATAATGTACAGAATCTATCTATACTTCAGTATGATGGCAGATGTGTTTACAGAACTGGACGTACTCTGCTGTAACAGTCAAATTGTGTGTTCAGGAGGAGAAGCAAAGCTCTGCGGGGCATAAAAAGCAACTGACATTTAACAAAACACTAGATCGTATCTCTATTTACGTACTGCAGAGTTTTTGTGACATTGATTGAGCTGAAAAACAGAAGGAAAAAAAAAAAAGGTTTTAATCCAACTTTCCAGACACTTACAGTTATTTGTTTATATTGCATTTTGTATGTGTTTTTGTGTTTTGATGTCCTGTCAAATACACTGAAAAATAAAAAAATAAATAAAATAAAAATCTACTCTGACTCTTAGCTCGGCCATTTAAAATAAGAATCAAGCCCATTTTTTTCCCCCATGTGGTCTTTGAGTCACACAGTAATCTGAAATTAGAGCAGGGTCCACCTATTGGAAAGCACAGATCACATACTGTACAGATTAACAACCTTTTAATCATGTGAAAAAACGCCTAATAACTGCCTCACTGATATGTATTAAAAGTCAACATTAAGGTTCTATGACATTTGCTGTCATGTTTTAACACCACGTCAACAATTAAAGGTATGTACAAGTAAAAATGTCCACAGTTTTAAAGTTTTTATGAATATTATCAGTTGAATCCTTCCATTTAACAACAATATTGATCATATTGGAGTTAAGTAAATCTCAGAGTGGACATAAAACATTAAGAGTCGTAGTGACTTTGCTGTAAAGCAGTAATGGGAGTTCACCGTTAACTAAAATGACACCATTAAACTTAACAGAGATGCTACTCACCTTTATGTTTATCAGTCCTTGTTTCACGCCTTAGTTTCAAGATAACGTCATAGATATTAGTTCCAGCTTCAGATAATATTATCTAATAAGAGAAAAATTAACTAACATACAGGCACATATGGGTGTGTGGATGTGTGTTGCATCTGTCTTTTCGGACTGTTAACTTCTTCCTGCTTAATGCGGAAGTTCAGGTCTAGACCTGTAACTACATTCCTTCTGCAAGCTCCACACTTTCACAATAGTCTTGTCTGGACAGCGCTGGGCCGTCCCCCTTCAACAAGTGCTGCTTATCTCAACTGGAGCTGAGCGTACAATGCAAGTGTTTGACACACGGACACGCCAAGGAAACGCTGCCTTTGCTGTGACTTCCAGCCGGGACTATATTAGTGTTTGACAACTACTTAAACAGATGATGAAGGTTGTTGAGAGCACGAAAAAAGGCAAGGTCTCGGTGGGATCCAGAGAATGGCTGAATCAGCAAAAGGAATGTGAGGGTCTTGGTTAATAATTCACCTCGCTGAAACTGATTTACAGCAGGTCTTAGGAGTGGAGTGGTAATGTGGCACGTCACAGCTCTGAAGGATACAAAGCCTGCCCCTGAGATCGACTTTAAGCAAAGAACAGCTGACTCCTTAGCACAGTAAAAGTATGTCCAAATGATCTGCAAAATAGACTTCAAGCATGAAAAGTCCAAGTAGCCATTGTGCAGTAAAATGGTCCCTGTCAGTGTTTTATTATTATGATATATTTGACTTATTTTACTGCTTCTTTCGTGTTTAAGTTGAATTTTAGTGCTGTAGATATTCGAGGCTGACCTTATTTGAGCTGCTTTATCTACCGAGTAGTTCAACCTGCAGTTTATTTACCAGAGAAGAATCACAAACTCAACTCATATAGTTACATTTCATCCTTCACACACATTCATCATCATCAGCATCAGCATCATTTCAAGAGCTTGGTTCAATAATACGATAAATGCCATATCTGAAAATTTGGACTTACTGCCAGAAAAGTTCCCTTCATCATCAATTCCTTTACATACTATACTGAGTGTGTACTAAAACACACATTCTACTGCAGATTTCCTGTACTATACATACACTTGCATTCCAAAATGTGACAATCACTGCCGTTCAGTATGTTTACATGCGCATCTAAGTCAATCTATTGGCAATAAATGAGCTAAGGATTTAAATGGAGTTTTCCACAAGTCAGAGTTTACATACGCAACAAGAAAATGGAATTATTGCGTTATGTACATACAACTCCCAGACTCTAGGTGACTCTACACACCCTTTCACATTGGCATTTCTCTGGTTGGTGCCATAGAAGAATAATAATAGGTAAACAAATGTGATGGATTTGAAACACATAGGAGGAGGAAATATGGACGACAATAATGCAGCAACTCAGGACATTTCATATGAACTGTATACTAATTTATTACATGTAACATTCATGTTGTCATGCCATATCTGGTCAGTTTTGGAGGAGGAGGGGGGGGGGGTACCCAGGCCAGTTATAGTGGAGCTAAGGTTGGTAGAGTTTGCATTGTCTGTTATTTGACAGATTGTCTAAAATTTAAAACTCCAGGTTGGTTCGATTACAGTCAGTGGTGTAGTCTACTTTTTGTAGGAAGTACACTGTAGATTTTGCAGTGTTAATTTGGAGACAATGGGACCAAATACACTCTAGAAGAAGTTAAATAAACTCTCTAAGTGTTGATTTATAACACTGCAAAATTTACTGTGTATAGCTTATATTTGGCAGAAGGACAGTGGTTCCCAAACTAGGGGTTGCGATGTGTGTTGGGGGCCACGTAGGTAAGGGACAGTTTGCATAAAAACTGTAAAAACATAAAAATTGTAATTTCTTATCATCATACTGTTAAAGTCCAAGGCTTCTATGAGGAGTCATTGTGAAACATAGGGATACTCAATGACTGTTAGGGTTAGGTACGGAAAGGGTTTCATTCGATACCGAGACCAAATTGCAGAGGTGGTCAAAGTACTCACATTCTGTACTTAAGTAGAAGTACAGCTACTTGTGTGAAAAAATACTCTGGTAAAAGTAAATGTACTGATTCAACTCCTTTACTGAAGTAAAAGTAAAAAAAGTACAATTTCTCCATTGTAATAAAGTAAAAAAGTAAAACTGCATAATTTTTTTTGTCATGAACACAATAATACTGATTTAACCAGGAACAATCATAAAGGTTTCAAAAGTACCCAAAATAAAGCCTTTTAAAAGTCAATTATTGTGTAGATAATGTGTTTGATCGAGTCACGGTACCCAGTTTCGTGGGTATGGGCAGGAAATTTAGGAAAAAAATAAAAGTTCCAATTGAGATAAAAAGTCATCGTAAGATTTAAAAACGTTATATGAGATAAAATGAATAATTTTGAGAGAAAAAGTCAAAATTGTGAGATAATAGTCATATAAATATAATATATTAAGTCACAGTTTCTCTCCTCCACTGATTTTTCCTCTGAAGTGATTTATTTTTGTACTGTCACATCTGTTTAGTTTGAAAAAGTAACGAGTCTATTCTGAGAATGTAAAGAGTATAAAGTACAGATATTTATGAACAAATGTAGAGAGGAAAAGTAAAAAGTTACCAGACAAATACTCAAGTAAAGTACAAATACCCAAAAAATTTGCTTAAGTACAGTAATGACGTACTTTAACTTCGTTACTTTCCACCTCTGCCAAATCGGTACTTTCAAAATTATATCAGTTCCTAAATGATATTGGAATAGGTACTTTACAAAAAAATCTAAATAAATTGTAACCACAGACATATGCGATTATTATTATTATTATTATTATTATTATTATTATTATTATTATTATTATTATTATTATTATTATTATTACTATTATTACTATTATTATTATTATTATTATTATTATTATTATTATTATTATTATTAAGCTAGCACCACACATCTCATGTCACCACTTGAGGAATTCACATCCACCACTTACTTATTTATAGTTGTTTTTTTCCCTCCATATAGACATTGGGATATTTTTTACAGTGTGTCTGCCACACCGAGGGCCTTTTTTATGCGGCTTTATGATTGATCTGCTAAACTGAACAAATTGCAGACACATACATGTTATATATTATCCAGACAATGGAAAGTCAGGGAAGTGTTTTATTGTTGATATGATTGAAACACACTTCATTTTATGGAATGAAGCAGAGTTTTTGAAGGATTATGTGGTTGAAGGTTTGGCTCAGCTTACTGTGACTCTTCCCTGTATATGAAAGGAAAATGTGATTTTTTTTATTTTATTTTTTGTAAAAAAATAATCCAAACAAGTGGTGCTGCACACAACAAACTCTGGCGGTTGCAAAAAATTTGAGCTCTCAATGGACATCTCCCTCTCAAGATGTGAGATTGTGGGTTTGACATTTCAAGATCACTCAAAAGTCAAAGGTCATGACACCATTTTGAAGCTCATGTCAAGTTTCCTATCTGTCAATAATAGTAACTAAGTCTCTATCTCCATTCGTTTTTTCCATTATAATCCATTTGAGTTTTTTTAGGTGTTGACGGAGTGAACCCCAAACTCTTGGGACAAAATCTATATATACACAAGATGCAAAATGTGGAATTTTTGGGGGAATTCTCTAATATGAATAGTTCAAAAGGGGCAACATTTTGGGTGCAGTGGTTCACATTCATGTCTCATAGTGAGGAAGGTCAATTAATTTAATTAAAAACATTTGGTAGGACTGTTCTGCGTGTTCTCTGCATGGGTTCTCTCCAGATACCCTGAACTTCCAGATTTTTGCATAAATATCTGTACTTTATACTCTTTACATTCTCACAATAGACTCGTTACTTTTTCAAACCAAACAGATGTGACAGTATGAAAAATAAATGAGTTCAGAGGGAAAATTAGTGCAGAGAAATTGACTTTCTATATCATAATGATTTTTAGATCATGATTGTGACTTTTTATCACATCATTTCAACTCTTTTTCTCATGGTTATGCATTTCAATTTTGACTTTTTATCTCATAATTATGCTTTTTTTAAATCTCACATATTACCTTTTTATGTCATATCGATGACCCTAGTGAGGATAAAGCAGGTTCAGAAAATTAGATGAGAATAGTTCAAAAGAATATATCCAACATCAAGTTGTGACCTTAACCTTTGACCTCGAGTCTTCAAATGCAGACTTTAAGGTTCTGATGTCAATGCACATCAACAGCAAAAAGAAACTAGATGCAAAACTATAGAGGAATGATTTGCGCAATCTGTTATTTTTGCAAAAATACATTTTTGGTGACCTGGACCTTAATGTTTGACCTAAATGCACCAAAATTTAACAGGGTCTCTTCTGGACCACCTCACATCATTCCTGAACATTTCATGGAAATTGGTTCAGTAGTTTTTGGGTAAAGTTGCTGACAAACATACAATAAAACCGAACCAAAAACACTACCCCTTGCCTCCCCATTAGGGGGTGAGGTAACTGTTGGAATTGATTGGATATTAGGTTAGTAGTATAGATCAAATAACAACTTTTTTTTTTCAATATTATCATTATAACTTGTGTTGTTTTTCATTTCTTTTAATGATGACAGTGGATACAGACTGCATGTCCCTTCCTCATATATGTTTATTTGGTGGTTACTTATCATGTATTTTACTATGAGCCACATTTCCAAGAGCTCAAAGTTACATCACATTACTTGTTAAAAGTCTCCTCTTTTGCAGATGAAGCAAAAAAAAAGGTGCATCCGTTTACAGTCTTCTCCTTTAAAAATCAGGAAGGAATATCTTAAGACACTGATGTGGTGCAACAAGGTCAGTTATCTTCATTGGGGGAACCAAGGAGAGTCAAGCTGTCAAGCTATGAATAGCCCAGGGCTCTTATCTGACCATGCAGACACAGATAGCTCTATTTATTTGCATTTCTCCTTGACTCAACCTGGGAGGCCAAAAAACAAGATTCCATCTTCTTCTTCTTTTTTTTCTTTTTTTTTTTTTTTTATCCCTTAAGCTTACATGGTTGGCATATTCAGCTAAAAATGTGTCAAAAATATTGGAAAAGTAAGGTCAAAGAGTACTGAGGGATGAGTTTCAGACTAAATAATGCTTGAGGTACTGACATGAAAATAACACCAACCTAATTCCAAAGACCTGAATATGATTAAAACTCCAGCGCTGGTTTGCATTGACATCATTTTGCTATTATTAAGACTTGTGTGTTACCATCCCTGTAGACTCTTGTCTGCTCCGATGGGAAAGGCAGACCACCCTCTCTGTGGCAAACCCTTGTCAGCATACAGCGAGGCCGAGCACCACGGGGGGTAAGCCAAATAACCTTGAATGCGTCCAAGAGCCTTTCATGACTATTGATGTATTAAACAAACACTCGGGGTACAGGCATGTGCTCCAACCACCCTCATTTCCTCCCTCTCTCTCAGGGGTTGACAAACAGATGGACGCCATAGTACAGTGTCCTATTGGCTCTGAACATCGCCTAAACACTACAGAACATTTGTCAAATAAATACACTGATTAAGAGTCGTGGAGCTCGGCAACAAGACAGGGTGATTTTTCTACTTTTGTTGCGTCTCTACAGTCACTCTCCAGTCTCTGAGGGTGGTCCAGACTGATAATGTTTTTTTTTTACCCAAGTATGAATGAGCCTGTACATCACAGTCTGAAGCCAGAAACTGAAAAATACTGTTATTTTTTTTTTAGATAAGCTTTAAGCAATTTTGAGAAGGTTTAAGTTCAATTTGAAGAGCAGTGTTTGAAGTCTAACAAACCCCACATGGTGACGTGTGAAGCTACAGGAGACGCCAAACGTTTAACTCTTAAAGACCACCATCTACCAAAAACATCCACTGATCTAAAATGTCGCTGTTTATCCAGTAAATCATATCAATACATGTTAATAATTGGTGTAAAATACAGTTTACAGTGATCAGATATATGACCAATTTCGACATTTAGAGACTGTGGTTACCATGGAAACACAATTGTCTTCTGCAACATTGATTCACTAGTAAAACCAAGTGGAGTTGGATCAATGACAGTGAATGGAAACAGTTGGTTTATGTTCTGTTAATGATAAACATTACTGAAAATGTCACTTTTACTCAAGTTTTCTTTCTTTCTTTCTTTTTTTTTTGATACGATAACTCTCAAATGTAATCTCAGCATGATGACTAAAGTACATCATCATTCAAATAAATATGGGAAAACGCAAAATGTCTTGTGAATGCTCGTGAACCACAGTGATCGCTCCAGACAGCAGCACGTTGATGTATTTTTGAAGGTGGGCTGACGAAGAGGTATGGATGTGTATACTTTCAAAATATAGCTGCAGGAACTATTTTCAAATATCTCCTACCCTACCTTTAAAAAAGATTAAATATAGAGAAAAAAATATTTAGAAGTACCACAAAAGTAACACTGGGTATTTATGAGTTAAAATCTGTGTAGTAAAAGTGAATACAGGCGACTTCTTATAACAGTTACCATGGACACACCATCATCTTCTGTAACATTGATTCACCTGTAAAACATGGATTTTGATTAATAACAGCATCCCTAAATGCTAGTTTTAACCTCAGTTAATGATCTATTTTACTGAATAAGTCACTTTTTCTTCAGTTTTCTCTGTTTCTAATCGAATAAACATCAATTTTAATCTGAACTTTTAGGTAATTCTACACAATCAGTAAATTAAATATTGGAAAATATCATCTTTTCACTGGAGAAAAAAATGCTAAATATAGAGGATATTATAATAATAAACATTGATAAATCATTTGGGTACTGCTATAAAAGTACCACTGGGCCTTTATAGGTTAAACCATTAGTCTTCATTATGTTTAGACTGAATGCTTCAACACACTTCTAAATACATTTCCTGGGTTCTTGCATACTCGGAGAAAACAGGGTGATGATGACAAAACCAGCACAGACCTTGCAACACACTGTAAATGATCAGATGTAGTACAGCAGAGGACAAGCTGTCATCATGATGATGATGTGATAAGTGATGCATATAGGTGTATTGTGGTGCCCTCTGTTTGTACTCTGCTGTACTGTACATACCAAACAGTATTGAACTCAGTGGGTGGTGCAAAG
The DNA here is from genome assembly GCA_020466265.1 of Siphamia tubifer. Lineage (NCBI taxonomy): Eukaryota > Metazoa > Chordata > Actinopteri > Kurtiformes > Apogonidae > Siphamia > Siphamia tubifer. The sequence goes on along the minus strand of CM035802.1, from coordinate 23,085,323 downwards.
GACTTCAATGTTTCCTCTCATAGTAGCAGTGACCTCCACCACATCTTCACACCAGGATAGTGATAGTACACTCTACGTTTCTGCACACAACTACGTGTAATTTCCGATCAACAGCTGCTTCCTGGCAGGGTTACAAAGAATGAAAGTGAGCTTTAGTCAAGGTGAGTTAAATTTACCAGAGCTGAAATGAAGAAAACTGATAAAATCTTACCTAAGAAAGGAAAAACACTCATGGAAATATACATACAACAGTTTTATTTTGAAGCTTGATCAAAACCATAAAATACTACATTTATTGATTTATTTAACCCATAAAGAACCAAATAAATATACACATTTACTGATCTAAAATAATCCTATTAATACATTTAAATTAGTGCTGCTGAATTATTACAATTTTAATCAGATTAATCATAGGGTTCCTATGGATTAATTTATATTAAACACAATTAAATATCATTCCTTTTTAACCCAAAATGACCCAATTCCTAAATGATGTTTTCTCCATATTTTTTTTTTTCAGTGATTTATTACTATTTATTGTATTATTATCTTCTGTATTTTGTACATTTTCTTTGACAATCAGGTAGTTTGCTACATTTCAAAACTGAAGAAGTTACTTCTCTAGTAAAATCTATTATTAACTGAACATAAACCCAGTGTGTTCATCCATGGTCATTGATCCAACTCCATGGATTTTACTGGTGAATTAATGTTATAGAAGAGGATGATGTTTCCATGGTAACTATGGAGATTCTGCATACATTTGGTCATTTAGTCATCATGGTTGCTGTTGGATGTTTGAATCTTTATGGGTTAATCCAGTGTCACCATGTGTTTGAATGAGTTATTTATTTTCATATCAAAACTGTCACGGAACAAAAGCTCACACCTTGTAAATGCTTCAAGCTACTTTGTCTGAATAGCGATCAACGCACATTGTCACTGCTAACAGCTGTGTGCCTGCACATAGCAGCCTCCAAAACACTGCCAAACAACTGAAGAAAGTAAAGTCCACATATGTTAGCAGTAACAATGACCATTAATCACTATTGAGAGAAAGTAGCTCCAAGTAATTATAAGGTGTGAGTTTTGTTATGGAAATGAATCATTCATTCAAACACATACTGTTTTGAGATAAACACATTTATTTATTCACATTTATTTTCGTGACCCCAGGAAACCTGTCGGGGGTAAGTCACTGTGGGTGCACCAGAGTAAAGACGGTGAACCCATACAAATTCATGTGAAAAATGGTGAACTATCCCTTTAATGTTTTTGTTGCAAGCTAGGCAACATGTTAATGTGGTATTTTAAGCTGGAAGTGTTTTGGTGAAAAGAAAACTCTGTTCTCTAGAGTGTGTGTAATACTTTTTTGCTGGTCAACTTGTCGTGCTCTTTAAATAAACTGCACTTACGGCGCTTTCCACCTTCATGATGCTCAAAGTGCTTTACATTAGCTTCACATTCACCCATTCACACACACACATACACACACATACACACACACACACACACACACCAGTAGGCGGCTGTTGCCATGCAAGGTTCTTCCAGACCTACTGGGAGCAATTCAGGGTTCAGTGTCTTGCCCAAGGACACTTCAACATGTGGACATAATGGGGTCATTCTGGTAACTTTCTGTTCCCAGGATATAGATGTCAATATTTTTAAAATAAATAAAACTTCTATAATGAAAAAAAAAAAGCTTTTGAATGAGATCAACGTTTTAAAAAATGCATGGAAAATGTATTTATTTCATTTTAATCACTTTTTTTATAAAACATACAATTATTTTTCCCATGTTCCCAAAGCAATGTTTCAGTTTCAATGAGACATATTTGCGATAAAATTTGAATTATTATTTGACTTTATGATTTTAATAACAATGTTAAACCCTATCTCTCTATAAATAAAATAAAAAATAAAACATTATTATTATTAATTTTTTTTATATTTTTATTTATGTATTTATTTTTTTATGGAGGTGTCCTCAAAGTAGTGTTCCACCCAATTCCCATGATGCCACACTCAGGTAGTGCAATCACTTTTTCAGGAGGTAATTTTGAAGAAAGAACTGAAGTAAGCACCAGCTGTCTGTCTTCCATTTATTTCCAAAAGAAAGTAAGCAACATTTTGAAATAATACCAAGCATGTTTTATATATGTGGACTAAAATACTGTTTGTGTGTAGAGTTAATGGGCTAAAGATGGCTGCCACACAGAGCTGTGGATTATCTGATTTTAAACATTCCACTCTGTAAGGTCTGTATGTAACAGGGTGGACATTCCATTACAAAAGGTAAAGAAATGTATATGAATGAAAAGTAAAAGAAAAATGCCTTAAAAAAAAATCCTTCGGGTTAGATTTACCTGATATAACTGTAACAACATGAAAAAAATACTCTTTTAAAACAAAAGTTAGGATGATGAAAAGTCACCAATAGCCAGGAATGACCCATTTAGTCCAAACTATAACATATTTAAGAATCATATATTAAATATCTTACAATCCTCATTCAGTCTTTACCATTTGAAAATAAGGATTTTTTTTAATCAAAATGAGTCAAATTTCACACTGAGAAGAAAGCAAAACTGATGAAAATGTAACTGAAAGAAAAAAACAAACTCAATATTTACAGTTATGACATAATGAGAAAAACATCTTAATAATTAATGTCTTTCATGAATCATGCAGTTAAATCATTTACACCAGAAAATAATTAATAACTGATTTGAACAGATTTTTCATGAAATAAATAAACCAGAGGTCTGATTTTTTTTTACCAATACAGGTCAAATTTACCTGGAGTTTAAGATGAAAGGAAAAGTAATTTAAAAAAAAACTTCCTTTTTCTCAGATCAAGAAATACTACATTTAAAGAATGTCTGTGAAATACAGAGAAAAACATCCTTACACTTGGAAACTTTCTGCCAATAAGTTGGAATCTTTTTCTATGAATGGAAACAATTTCCGATCAGTCGGTCTGTTCCTTGGCAGGAATTTTTCACCATTGGAATTCAACAAACAACGAAACTGAGGTTAGTTTTTATTAATATGAGTCAGAGTGAATTGTTCTATTGGAGGAAAACAGGAAAACTTTGTTGAAAGAAAATACAAACACTAGAAAAACACAACATAAGGAACAATTTTGAGACTGAAAAATGATCACATAGGATAAATTAAGGTAAGATAATAAGTTAAGATTTATCCCACTGTGGATGTATTTCACAGTTAACAGCAGTAACATACAATAGGCAAGTGCAGAGAAACAACAAAGTAATGAAAAATGAGATATAAAGACAAAACTAAGAAATTTGATGTTATTTAAATGTTTATATAAATATAGAATTGGAATCAAAGTTATATATTATTTACAGATCTATATTCTAACTATGTGTATTTGTAATATGCACTACTATATATGTATATTAAATAAAATAATTAAAAAAAAATCACAATTATTGGGTTTATGAAACTAGTATTATGTGGATGTTGTTTTTCTTAATTTTTTTTTAGGTGTTTGCAATGGTTTGTTTTCGTTATTGTTGTACCACAATGTAAAGATAGTTGTGTGGGTGTGGACTTCAGGAAGAATAGTGATAGCTTTAAACCAAAGTTAATGGAGATGTAAATATAAAAAAAGGGAAACCAGAGTTTTTCAAACTACTCACATTCTGTACTTAAGTATAAGTACTTGTGTGAAAAAATACTCTGGTAAAAGTAGAAGTACTGATTCAACTCCTCTACTTAAGTAAAAGTAAGAAAAATGACAATTTCTTAATTTTAATAAAGTAAAAAGTTAAACTGCATTTTTTGGCATGAATGCAATAATACTTATTTAACCAGAAAACATCTGAAAAGTTTCACAACTATCCAAAACAGTGAGTGACTATGTAGATAATGTGTTTGATCGAGTCACAGTTACTCAGTTTTGTGGATATGAAACAATTTAGGAAAAATATGGGGGGGGGGGGGGGTGCAATTGAGATAAAAAGTCATCATGAGATTAAAAAAAGTTACAAATATGAGATAAAAAATTTGCATAATTTTAAGAGAAAAAGTAAATGTTGTGAGATAAAAAAAATCTAAATTGTGACATAATAATAATAATAATAATAATAATAATAATAATACTAATAATAATAATAATAATAATAATAATAATAATAATAATAATAATAATAATTGAGAAGTCTATTTTGCGAATGTAGAGTATAAAGTACAGATATTTATCCAAAAAGTAAAAAGTTGCCAGAAAAATAAATATTCAAGTAAAGTACAGATATCTAAAAAAAAAAAATCTACTAACAAAGTACTTTTACTTAATTACTTTCCACCTCTGTGGGAAACTACAACCAAATGATTTGACCATGAGTCTAAATTATAAGCTATGAAGTTGATATTGTGCTTAAATGATGAAATACTAAAGAAAAATGACTAAATAATCACACAGTAATGACATTAAACCATATCCTGAACATACGACCACACACCAGCACCAGATAACATCCCACTGAGTCTGTGGTTGTGTTCAAAACCAAAAAGTAGAGTGGAGAAGACACCAAAATCAGCTGTGGTTTCACATTCCTGACTTCTGCCTTGGGTTTATTCAACAAAAGTCTGACCTCTGTTTGTCTATAAAAAAAAAAAAGACAAGACCAGTATAACCTGGAGTTCATTGGACCGAGGACCAGCAGCTGTCCCAACACTCAGGAAACAAAAAAACACTGGTACTCTAGTGACCACAGGGTCATAGGAAAGTCAACAGTGAGCAAAATGAAAAGTGACAGTCATCAAGAAAAGGATGTAGGATGAGAACATCACCCTGGCAATGCTCAAACAAAAGCAACCTCTTAGTGCAATGTTTTAAAGTCAGTATGTCATCAGATGTGTGTTATGAGACAGAAAGATATGACTTTGTCCACCTCCAAATGGGGGGAATTCCTCTTAAAAGAACAGGGAAGTTGAAGGGTTAATTTGTGGCCGGGGAAACCTGATGCTAATTAAGTCTTAGGAATGCCACATACTGACACAGAGTGGCTCATGCGTGGACAGAGCCAGCACTAATGCGTGTGTCTAATGTTTTTATTTCTTCCTGACAGTCGTAGAAGCCACTCTGTGTGAAGGTAATGTCCTGTCAGGAGCTTCACATCCACTCTGACAAACTTTACTGGGACTAAATACAATGAAAATCTGAGGATTGGTGATGATCTTTTTTGCGTTTCTTTAGGATTTTACGCGTAAGTCGATTTTTTTTTTCTCCCCCTGTCATTTTATTTTGTAGGAGGGGGGTGGGTGGGTGTAATTGCTGCAAAATGTTTTTATTATCAGGAGTGCTGTTGCTGTTTCTGTCGTGGATTTCATTGCACGGAGAAGCTGCTGCAGAGAACTGCCGGGGGGCTCAGTGCGGAGATCCGAGACCGTGCACCGGTGCGCACTGTCCGGCGGGGAGACACTCCAGACCCCCACGGCAATTCAGTCCCACGGTGCAGGGTAGAGCGGCGCAGGTAGTTGGCAGTCCACACCACGCGCACCAAGGTTCATCACGAACTGTGTCGGAGACTCATCCAGCCACACAAACACTCCGCGGAACACGGATCACCGCGTCCGAAGTTGGATGCACAGATGCGGACTGCGCTGCTCCAGGGAAGCACATCCAGCCCACGAATGACACCCGAGACTGTAGGGGGATCGAATGCAGACTGCCGCTGAGGATACGACCAAAAGTAAGGGTGAAGTCCTGCGTGGGAGAGGGATGTGTGTCTGCTCCGGAAGAGCAGCTTGCACCGGTCCATCTGTCCGACAGAGCCGCGCAGTTCCTGGGAGATTTTCCGGAGTTTGGGTATCCGTCTTCGGAACTTGGCGGTGCGCCTTTGGGTGTCCAACTCACATGTGACATCAAGCCAGGTCTGCTCCCATCATCATCATTATTATAATTACATTCTAAAATGTTCTCTTTAATATTATGTGGTGGGGTTTTTTTTTGTGATTTTAGATTGTATCTAAGGTTTTATTATGTCCAATAGGGAAGACATGAACGCACCAGTGTGCAGACAAAAAATGATTTATATCACACTAAAAATTGAACAGAACTCAACCAAATCCATTTTTATTGTAGTGAACTGGTAAAATGAGATTGAGTACAAAGGCTTAACGAATCCTTCATCCTAAAATATCTGCAGCAACTCAACTGTAAAAATGTCTCAGAATCAATTGTCCAGAAAATGTAGACTGCTTTGATGTTTGGTCTATATACAGTGGAGGTTTGGATGGATAGGCTATGGTTTTCTGGGTGTAGTATTATTTCCTGTCATCAAACTCATGAAACAGACTTTTAACTTCATATTTTCAGCTCAGTTGCATTGACATCCAGTAACAGTGTGTATGTGTACAACAGGGGAGAATGAAGTCCCTTCAGAGGATGCCCTCATTCTGCACCTCCAGTTGGCCAAGGGTCAGGAGAAGCTGGTGGAGGCCCTGCGTGCCCAGCAGATGGTCATCAGAGACCTGCAGCAGAAGCTGGCTGACCAACAGGAGGCACTACTGTCTCAACAGAGGGAGATCCTGGATCAGCAGCGACGCATGTATGAACAGATGGATGTGGTAAAAGCTCAGTATGGCCTCCTCTCAGATACTGTCAAACAGGTGTCGTTCCAGGGTCTGCAGGGTGAGCTGCAGAGTTACTTTGAGAGTCACCTTGCAGGTTTGCAGAGTCAAGCCCGTAGCCACCTACAGAAGTCCTACGCCGTTCACAAAGTGGATATGGACTCCAAAGTGATGGACGTCATAGGGGAGGCTCATTTCCCTCAGCCTCTGCTGGGGTGCCCCTCACCTTGTGGGCCAGAGGAGTTCTGTGACTTTCAGAAGGACCCACCACAGTGTGGGAAGTGCACCATGTGTCCACCAGGCTTCTTCCTCATCTCACAGTGTTCTCTTACAGCAGACAGGATGTGCCAGGTACTAAACTTTAAAGAAGAAGTCATGTCAACCAAATACATGAGGCTGTTTGGGGATTTATATAAAACACCAATGACGTGAGTGATATTTGGAACGTCATGATATAATTGAATCAGTGAGTTCGAAAAATGTGTCATCACATTTTTAACAGATTGTAAATGAAAATGTTTATATTCATGGGGCTTAGTCTGGTATCGCATCCCTGACTGCAGATTGAAGAAGGAGAAAAAAAACATCATTTTGAAAATGAGTTAGCTCATGCATACTTAAACAATATATTGGTGTTCCTTACTCTGTGTTCAGAAGCAGTAGCAACAGTATTGGCTGTTAATATTCTGACTGCATTGACTTGTTTGAATTACAGGACAGAGACGAATGCTTAGAATTGCCAAACATCTGTGGAGAGCGAGTGAAGTGCCTCAACACTCCAGGTGAGTTTAAAGCTGCAATATCTAACATTCCTGCATTAAAATATCTCAATGTATGATGTATTAAACATTGTTGACCTGTTTATTTATATCATATCAAATGTTCCACTTCAGAGAAATGTATAGTTTTACTTCATGTAATGGTCCCACTCATTTAGTCGCCTGTCAAGGGTGTCTTATGCCCTTTGGTAAATACTGTACACTTTCATAACACAGTAATAAAGTGGAATTCAGTAATACTTCAAGCATAGAGCATACATTTGTTTATCAGCAGGCTGTTAAAGGGTTAGTTCACTATTTTTTACATGAATTTATATAGAATCAGCGTCTTTACTCTGGTGCACCCACAGTGACTTACCCCTGACAGTGTCCTGTGAGTCCAGTTCTGGTCTGGTTTTGGTCAAAGCTAAAGTGGTCCCGGCAGGTTTCCTGTGGTCATGAAAATAAAACATGTATCTTCTAAAAACAATATGTGTTCGAATGAGTGATTTATTTGCATAATGAAACCATCACAGAACAAAAACTCACACCTCGTAATTGCTTGGAGCTACTTTTTCTCAATAGCGATCAATGCATGTTGTCACTGCTAACAGCTGTGCGCCTTAGGAAACTACTTTCATCAGTTGTTTGGCAGTGTTTATGGCTGCTATGTGCAGGCACAGATGCACCAAAACCGGACCAGAACTCGACTCACAAGACACTGTTGGGGGTCGGTCACTGTGGGTGCACCAGAGTAAAGACAC